>CABHPP010125828.1:3379-28990 GCA_902168425.1 Peromyscus attwateri | reverse complement strand
TGTTAGCTACCATAGTTACACCCATAGTTACAGAAGACTGTTAGGGACCATAGTTACACCTATGCTGTGTTCCCCAGAGAATTCCAATCGTGCCCTGAGCAAATCAGGAACCAAACTTTCCAAAGGGAAGGGTTTAGGCTCAAATATGGAATGTTGGCCCAAGCACCTTGGTGTGCTGGCAAACTGCTGCCCTGGGTTCCACAGTGTAAGTCCAGTGACACACACAGCTATCTATGGTGAGGAAAAGGTAGTCATTTCCTCTGTGTGGCTGTCTGAGGCCTGAGTTTCCAGCCCACCCCCCAGTACCGTCTCTTCCTGTTATTCCGAGTGCTGTGAGACGTTCACAGGCAGATAGCTAACACTGAGAAGTGGGGTGGCTATGGTGGGCCTGGTAGCACCAGCAGTGCTGGGAATTTGTGGGAGTTCTCTGGCATGGGCAGCAAATGATGGTTGGCCAGTAAGGAAATTGTTGAGAATAGGTTACCCAAGAACTCTGCTCTTCCTTCACTTGACTGTATTTACCCACTTTCTCAGGTGCAGCTTCTAATTTGCAGTCTTACCCAGATCTCTGCAGGGTGCTGACTTACATTACTGACCTAGATATTGGGAGGTGGGGGGGGGAGGGGGGGCTTCATTTTGTTTTTGTTTTGTTTTGTTTTGTTTTGTTTTGTTTTAAATGGTGTCTTGCCATACAGCCCAATCTAACCTTGAACTCACTATGTGGCCCAGGCTGACCTGAAACTTAAAACAATCTTCCTGCCTCAGCCTCCTGAATGCTTGAATCCCAGGTCTGTGCCACCATACCTAGCAGAAGGGAGGTTTGACCAAGCCACATTAACAGACTGAGGCCAGCAGTGTGACTGGTCAACAGCAGATCAACAGCAGATGGTTCTTGACCCTTTGCTGTCCCAGGAGGAGACAATTATTGGTTCCCATAGCAGAGAACACAGAGCAAATAACCAAGGACAACAGTGAAGTTCAAGAAGCCAGCCAGTACCAGTTAGGGGCTCTGTGCCCGGGAAAGCCCGCCGCCAGACAGACACTGTCTGCAAATGGCTGGGAAGTATGGTCTGTTGCCATCAAAAACAGACGAGAAGCAGGATTTGGTTAAGGAAAAAAAAAAACCTTGCCAAAATAGAAAAGGTGTTCACTGGCTGCCAACTGACCTCAGTTGAAAAGAGGGGACTGTCGGTTAGAGCCAACCCCCAAACTACTTAAACCGTGTTGAGTGGAATTAAGACTTCAAATTCTGCCAACTCGAACAGTGCACTGACTTCCTAAATAAAAACACTCAATATTATCATTAAATCAGAGTTAATCATAAAAGTAAAACATACCAAAATAGTATATGTATTCTAGAGACACAAGAAACTACAACTGGGATGCTCCATTTGTTTAAAAACATCAAAATTTCAAACGTTGTAAAGATTAAAAAGCACCAAGATAATATTACCACAGGGTAATAAGACTGGCAAGGGATAAAATAGTAACATCTTCAAACATTAATATCACTACCAAGAATCAATAGCAATAACTACGATTTTACACATACCAAAGTCTCCTATGTAAATATAATTATTGAGTGCTGTAAGCAAAGTGTTTAGAACGTGGTAAACCCTTCATTAGCTAAGCTGACAAGATCAAAAGGTCAAAAGGATAACAAGGAGCCTGCCACCCTTCCCCATCCCCCCCAGCCAGCCCAAACTGGGACCCCAGGCCCCTAACTTTGACACCTCACTTCCTTGGCTAGGGACACAAGCTTGGTATTTTCCCTCTCTTCTTAGTGGAAATAAGGCCAATTTTTCCAGAGCAGGTGCCATTGGGGTTACTCATTTGATAACTAAATGAAATCTCAATAAAATATTGCTACGGGTCATGAATTGCCTATTTAAAATGTACACTGTAGGCATGCACAGTCAAGAAACATCAGGATACACATAGGAATAATTAGCGATTGTAATCCTAAATTTGTTCCATTCATGTGTCTTGGTTAACATCTGTGAGACACCCACTACAGAAGTGGTTTCCAGAAAACTGATAACAAATGAACACATTTTAAATAACTGGGCCACTGATGTGGGCACTTTCCAATTGGAACATGGGCTGGGCCTTAAGGACAAGAGCTTCGGCCTGCCTAAGTAATCACGGCATTTATACAGCTTTTTTTTTTAGGCAAGTAGTCCAGGTGCCCTAGAATTCACTTCCAGTCTCTACTCCCAAGAGCTGGGGTTACAGATTACAGACATGTACCTCCAAACCCAGCTGCAACTTTTTCTCCTTCTCTTGAGACTGTATGATCACTCATTCCTCAAAACTTTCCAGTAGCTAATACTTGTATTTCTTTAGTTCACCATCAACTCAGATACTTCCAAAACCAGAATGCCCTAGTTCTCCATCCTATAATATCCCGTAAACAAATCTTCAGTGCCACAGGGTGTGAAAAAAAAATTAGACTTAAAAAAATTATTAGAGCTATTACTCACCCCCTCTAAAAGACTTTTGGTATACTTGAGAAACAGTACATGCATGTTCACAACACAATCCTAAAGGCAGGCGAGCCAACAGGCAGAGGACTATCTAGGATAGAGAGTGGCTGCCTTGGGCAAAGGAAATTCAACACCAGCAAGATGTGGAAGATGGAGTACATGACACTTTCAGTTGCAGAGTTTATGCTGGTGGTTGCAGTAAGTAGCATTTCTGCCAGATTTTCAAGTCCTTCAGAGGATGGATGACAGGTAATCTTCACATTCACCACTAACAGCCACAAACCAGACCTCACTAGAAAAACTACCAATATGCATTTGCGGGCATCAAACAGTTTAGGGGGAGGGGATAAGGAAACAATAAAGCTTTCTCATGAGAAAAAATATATATATATATGTCTCCATAGAGCTGTGAGAGAAGCTCTGGGACACCACTGAAGGCCAAGTTCAGTTAGAAGTTTCAACCTCAGCCGTGGTGTAAGAGGACATTTGAAATCCTCTGTGTGCTCTGAATGAGCATTCACATGTATTTCGGCTCTTTTGGAGCAAGCAGAGTATTTAACTAAAAGAACAACTAAAGCTCTGAGAACAGAGGCAACTTGATATGTCTTCTGCCAGTTTTCCTTTCAGCCTGAGTCTGGAGTAGTTGTGAAATGCCAGCAGTCATACCGGGTCCTGAGGGACTGGAGACATTACATTAGAAGCCCGAGACCTAATAGGAACTGAAAGTGCAGGGACTATTACCATAAAACAAACTTATTTTAGATAGGGCAGCTCACTGTGTAGACCAGCCTGGCCTCGACCTCAGAGATCTACCTGCCTCTGCCTCCCAAGCATCTGGCTAACCTTAAAAACCACTCTTAAGGGATCACGAATCCTTCAGATGGTTGCCAGGCTCATACACTGTTAAAAGGTACCTGGGCTGGTGCTCAACTATTTTTATAAGAAAAGCCTAATTTTAAAGTCCAAAAATATATAACCACGTTCCTTTCTACTCTGGACCTCACATGTAAAAATCTACCTACCTACAAACTTCAGAAGATACTAACTTTGGGCTAAAGTGTTAAAAATCAATAAAGAAACCATGAAGGCATCTGAGGCTTTACTGGGAAGGGGGGTTACCACTGGCCAGTCTCCCTTTGTCTCCATCCACCCTGGGCTGCGAGTACTTCTCACTGAAGCCCTCTGGCTTCCCACCAAGTCCTTGAGAACTGATTTACTAAGTCAAGAAACCAGATTCTATGAAATAATAAAGGAAAATGGAGTTCATGACTGAAATCAAGCTGGGCAGAGACATAAAGGGTCTTTTGTTAACAACTGTACAAGGGAACACACATGAAGACAAGCTTTACAAGGAATTCTGACATCTTAATTAAGATTTATGTCGGCGCATGTTTCAAATACAAGGGTAAGTTCACATAAAAATACTGCTTTATAACTTCTTTAGCTAAAAAATAATTCGAGAGACAGTTACTTCCTAATAATGCTAATAATTATAAAGCTGGGGGTTCTCCCCTGCCTTACCATAATTATATTCCATCCCCAACCCCCACTCCGTTTCCATCTCTGGGTAACTCTGAAGTCGAGCCATGAACTACCCCACTGACGAAATCAGGAAAGCAATTACATTTTTCTATTCCACACAGAAAGGTTTTGTGTCACACGGTTTCCTTTGTTCACGTCCTTACTAAGGCAGAAAAATCAACTGACATTTTCTCCTAATAGCGATTGGATCATGAGAGAATGTCCGTGAAATAAAAAGTGCTGTCGTGGTCAAATGCTTCTCTGGTGCTAGTGAATGCCGTGTACAAGGAGGCAGCTGAGGGGCTGCACGGATCTGTGAGGAATGCGTTCTCCACATCCGAGGTCAATGATGGGATACTGCTACAGCTGCAGCTTTATGATGTATTCACCACACACTCTGAGCTGGTAAACGTACTCAATAATAAGCAGACGATGTTCATACTTTGTAAGCAGCAATGGTGTTATTAACAGTAAAATATGCAAAATGCTCACATTTTATAATGTGAAAAGCATTTGTTTTCGATTCTCCTAATATTTGTTGCATGCTCTAGTATTATTGCCCTGCTTTATAGGTGAAGAAATCGAGGACAGAAACTCAGTAACTTGCCCAAAATATTGCTGCTAGACCAAGACCAGAGCATAACTCCCTGTGATCGGGCTTGCTTACTGTAGCTCACTGCATTCAAGCCCTCCCCACTAACTGAACTTGTGCACTCATGCACACACTCACGCACGCGCGCGCGCACACACACTCACCCATAGACACACACCCATAGACACACACACATACACACCCCACAGACCCAGAAGGGCTTCACAAGGGATTGTAGGGCACCTAAAGTAGCTTCAATTACTACTTAACACCTAGCGGACCTCCTCAGCTGAAAGAGGGACTAATTTCAGGAAACCACTGTCTGCAGGACCTGTTCTGCTCCTCTAAGTTCTGTTTCAATGTACTGCTGTAATTTCGAGAATGCAGGAAACGAAGGAAAGAGGTCAGAGACAGAGCCCCCGGACTTCCAGGAGGGCCAGGTGTTCCCAGTGTCACAGCTGCTGCTCCAGGGCTGCCTTAATCCCAGTCCCTAGCCCAGCCCCATTCCTCTCAGCCCACATGATGACCAGCTGCTCCGTGTTTCTCTGTAGGGAGTGTTGGGGACAGATGTCAGGCCAACCCAGGGCTTCTAATCTTGGGCCCTCAAGTCCTGTCCTTCCTGTCGAAGGGGTACTGACCCATCTTCACCCCTCCTCCAATCTAGGTACTCTGAAAGACCAGAAGGCTGGTGCCAGGAGAGGTGCCAGCGAGAAAGCAAGCCTACCCAGAAAATAAAAACACTGACTTCTACATTCTCTTTCATAGAGCCACAGGGCAGAAGTGTCTGTGGAAGACATGAGTGGTGACTTTTTAAGTCTGTGCACTAAGAAAGGGAAGAATAACTGAAGAGACACAGGAAGAGCAGTGAGAAGGCCCAGGGCACGTGGGCAATGCAGTGTATAGAAGGAAAACGAAGTTCAGTAAGGCTGGGTCTAGTGGTCTATAGTCACATCGATCGGCCTTCTGAGCGTCATAAGGTACATGGACTTCATCCTAAATGCCAAATGAAGTACTTGAAATCATACAGCACACATTAAGACATCCATCCACTAGAAAACACTCTTGTCACAGTGTGACAAAAAAGAAATCAAAGAAAAATAAAACCAGTCATAGGAGGGTGGCCAGTCAGATATTACTAGACAGTGATGACCCAGTCCTAAAGTAAGAAATATGAACAGTATACAGAGGGAACGTTAGGCTCAGATGGACAGGATTGTTTTAGGTGAGGAAGAAATGATGTGCGAGGTCCCAGCTTGAGGAAAATTTATTGAGCCCCAACACAGTACCCTTGGGTGGGGGAGGGCATATCCAAAGGCCAATGGATAGAAGAGTCTAATACAAAAGATTGAAGGTTTAGACCAGAAGCTTGCACGAGTAGAGTCTCTAAGATTTTTCTCCTAGTTACTGAAATGTGGACTTAAGTTACACACACACACACACACACACACACACACACACACACACACACCAGCCACTCCTGGAAGGCACTAACAGTCCCCACTCTAAACTTTCCTGCCCCTAAAAGCCTGTTCACATAAGTACTGGGAACAAAAAGGACTATGAGCAGATACCATTATTGGTTGTGTCCTTACTAAATCCATCCACTGAAATACAAACTCCCAAGATGGAGTCTTTTCAAAAAGATTCCTAAAGGCTCATGAGTGAGGCTAGTGTCCTGCTACACAGGCCTGAAAGGTGTATCCCTTTGGCGACAGGACTCAGAAAGAAAGCACCATTTGAGGACAGACACCAACATCTATCACCATCACCTTGAACTCCCTAGCCTTCCGAACTGAATGGGAAATAAATGTGTATCATTCATAAGCCACCCATTGTGTTATTCACTGTATTATAGCATACTAAGACATATTAATTAGTTCATACATATGCATTTTCCTGCCACCCAGGTTGAAGGTTGTTTTTTTGTTTGTTTGTTTGTGGTTTTTTTTTTTTTAGATTTATTTAATGTGTATGTGTGCATCATGTGCCTGCAGGTACTCACAGAGGCTAGGAGAGGGTATCTCCTCGAGTTAAAGTTATAGGCAGCTATGAGCTGCCCGATTTGGTTGCTGGAAACCAGACCTGCATCCTCTGTAAGGGCAGTAAGTATGTGCTGTGGGATGATCTGTATGTCAAATTGCTCTGATTGGTCAATAAATAAAACACTGATTGGCCAGTGGTCAGGCAGGAAGTATAGGCGGGACTAACAGGAAGAAGAATTCGGGGGAAGTGGAAGGCTGAGTCAGAGAGAGACACTGCCAGCCACCGCCATGACAAGCAGCATGTGAAGATGCCGGTAAGCCACGAGCCACGTGGCAAGGTATAGATTTATAGAAATGGATTAATTTAAGATATAAAAACAGTTAGCAAGAAGCCTGCCACGGCCATACAGTTTGTAAGCAATATAAGTGTCTGTGTTTACTTGGTTGGCTCTGAGCGGCTGTGGGACTGGTGGTTGACAGAGATTTGTCCTGATTGTGGGCCAGGCAGGAAAACTCTAGCTACAAGTATGATTACCTCTGAGCCATTTCTCCAGCCCCAAAGTTGAAGGTCTCAAAGGTACACGCTAGTTTTCTCAAGATAGTGTTGGTTCAAAACAGTGTAGTTCAACGAATTCTTGTGCCATTTATATTTCTAAAAAAGTTTCAACATTTCCTCCAACAGTGACAGGCCAGATGTAGTCAGTAACTTTAAAACATACAGGTTATGAGGGGTCAAGGCCATACAAGATACAGAACTATGAGGTGAGAAAGCACCAGTATTTCTCAGGAGATCACTTCAATGGCAGCTTCAATGGCAATCACTTCTCTAATCAGACTGTCCAGATGAGGAAGACTGTGACGTAAACCTGGCTTGGCATCCCAGCCCATTATGAATAAAGAGGTGACCTGAAGTAAGCCACTCAACCTCTTTGCAAATTAACAGCTTCTTTGGTGGGGGGATGGTAGAGAAGCTTAGCAGGTTTGTCCGTGCCAAGCGCTGAGCAACACAGTCTCCACCTTCCTACAGCTCACTGTCTGCTTATGACATAAACACATGTAATCACAGTTGCTCCAGGACAGCAGCATACCAACAGGGGAACTATAAGTCCCCAAGCCCCTAGGAGAGTTAGGGAAAGACTCCAAGAGGGAAGACGACCTTTTTTGCTCTTGGTTGTTTGGGAAGGGGTTTGGGGGTTGTTTTGTTGTTGTTGCTGTCATTCTTTGCTGTGGAATATTAGTTAAAAACGTGTTACATTTGTTTATGCTGTGGCATATTTGTTTAATGATGCAAAGATGTGTTGCATTCTTTTAGGTGGCATTTGTTTAACTCTGTGAAGCTCTGTGTTTACTGTGCCTGTCTCAAACACCTGATTGGTCTAATAAAGAGCTGAATGGCCAATAGCTAGGCAGGAGAGAACTAGGCAGGGCTAGCAGGCAGAGAGACTATATAGAAGAATGTGAAAAGGAGAGCAAGAAAAAGGAGAAGAGCAGGACATCAGGAGCCAGCCACACAGCAAGCCACAGAGTGAGAAGTAAAGAAAGATATATAGAAAGATAAAAGCCCAGGGGCAATATATAGACGGGATAATTTAAGTTAAGAAAAGCTGGCTAGAAATAAGCCAAGGTAAGGTTGGACATTTATAAGTAAGAATAAGTCTCAGTGTGATTATTTGGTAGCTGGGCGGCAGGCCCCTAAAGAGCAAAGAGTGGAGAAAAAAACAACAACAACAACAACAACTACAGTTGTTCATTTCAAAGATGGCTGCAATTGTGTGAAAGATCTGAGGCCAGATTTAATTTGATTTGATTTTGAAAAACTGGTAAGTCCTCATTGACTAAAGTTAAGGCAGAGAGGGCAACAGTCTGAAGGATGTGACAGGAAATGTCAGCTTTCCTATTGTGGGTTATTACTGTTACAGTTCTATTATAACAGCCTAATACCATCCCCATATTTTAAAAATAATATGGTATCAAGGCAAAGCCATGAGGTAAATTTTTCTTTAGCAGAGTCAGTCAAGGCTAGCCTCAAACTCTTAAACCTCATGATCCTTCTGCCTCAGCCATTCAAGCTCTAGGATTACAGACCTGGGGTACCATGCCCAGCATAGGGCAGCTTTTAACAGCCATTACAAAGTAATTAAGCATTCTCAGTTTTTCTCTTTCTTACCGCTTTTATTTTGTTTTGTCCTGTTTGAAACATGATCTCACTATGCAGCTCTGGCTGACCTCAAACTCAAGAGATCCACCTGCCTCAGCCTCCCAAGTGCTGGTATTGAAGGCATGCATCACCACACCTGGCCTTTCTGAACACTGTTTAGTAGCCACTGAATAAACGCACACTGTTTTAACTTGCTTTCTGTTGCTATGATAAGCATCATGACCAAAACAACTAACTCAGACGAGGGAAGAGTTTATTTGGCTTACAGGTTACAGTCCATCATCTAGAGAAGCCAAGATGAGGAATGCTGCTGATGGGCTTGCTTCCCCTAGATCAATCTTTCTTATACAGCCCAGGCCCACCTGCCTAGAGACGACACTGCCCACAGTGGGCTGGACCATTTTACACCAAGAAATACTCCACAAGCATGCCCACAGGCCAATCTGCTGGATGAAATTCTTCAAAAACAGCTCCCTTTTCCCAGGTGTGTCCAGTAGACAGTCGAGATTAGCTATCACGCCAATGAAAACTTTTTTTCCAATAAAGAGCCATATATAACATGAATATGAGCTCACTGTCATTGCACAGAAGGCTGACAGTATGGATTATCTTCTGTGTCCTTTGTGAATTTGGCATAGTAAGTTTCAGGTTGTTTATCTGCTGGAAGAAGGGTCTCCCTAGGTAACCCAGGCTAGGTTTAAACCTTCAGTAGTCCTGACTAAGCTCCCCAAATGCTAAGAGTGCAGGTGCACACCACCACGTGAGGTTGTTGCAACAATTTTCTAAGACTCACTTGCTTGGCTTTCCCTAAAATCTTAATGGAAGCATTTTCCAAATTAACTAATGCAACCAAAACTAGTGACTTCATTCTGTCAGTGAGGAGTCAACATAACCTTCAATGATTAACAACTTAGGAGACTTGTAGGAAAGTCAACAAAGACCTGTGAGCTCGACAGTTCCCTCTGATAATCCAAAAGCATCACACAGAAATTTGCCAAGACATAACTGAAACAAGCCCATGAGCAAACCGGGCTTCAGCCCCACGGTGTTGGCTAGTGCCTGGCACACAGCAGATGCTCAAGAAACACCTCTTGCATGAATAAATGCATAATGTGTAAAATAGGAACAAAAGTCGGTATCTGAGGGACTGCAGAGATGGTTCAGTGGTTTATAGCACCCGCTGCTCTTCTGAGGACCCCAAGCTCAGTTCTGAGCACCCACATGACAACCGTCTATAAGTTCAGTTCCAAAGGATCCAGTGACCTCCTCTGGTCTCCATGGGTACCAGGCATGAATATGGTACACACACAAACACGCAGGCAGAACACTTATACACATGAAATAAAACAGATAAATGTTTTCATTGCTATATGATTTTTTTTTTGTGGAGCCCGACTTATTCACAATTGTTTTATTATTTTGCCGTAATGCATATTAATTAACTATCATGTTGCTTTTAACAGTTAGGAAAATCTATACAACATTAAAAAAAAGATATGAAGCTGAACTACTGAAATAAAGTTTTCTGACAACCCCAAAACACGAATCTACTGCTACCAAGACCCAAACCGTTAACAAATATTCTATCAAGATCCAGTTAGCAAATATTCTACCAAGACCCAAACCGTTAACAAATATTAAGTTTCTCAGCAGATAACTTAAGTAATGTTTAGTAAGATAAATTGCAGGAGTTATCAAAGACTGCTAAATCACGTGATAAAGACAAGCTCTACAGGGAACCTAGGAGGTTATGTGGTTTACTGGACATTGTGGTGAGCCTGTTATCAGTCTAGCTAAGAGGATGAGTTGCAAGAATGGAGTTTGAGGCCAGCTTAGTGAACATCTCAAAATAAAACCAAGACATGCCATCTAATCTCAGCATAAGCCAGATGGGTGACCAATGTCCATCATTCAACTTTACATTAGGAGTCAAAGACTTCCAACAGATCAAGTGTCGTCCAGACCCCTCCCTGAGGCTTCCCCAGTATGGGTTAACTGACTACAAACAAATTACCTAATATAATAAACACACAGAACATTCTTCACTACCCCTCTTCAGGAAATGGTTTTGCTCATTCATTAGCACAGGTGAAGGAGATTATGACGTGCAGCCAGATCCCATCCTCCTCCAGTTGCTGTGAGGCAGGGAATCTAAGAATGGTTTTTACATTTTTAAATAGCTGAAGCAAGTTAAAATAATTCTTTCTAACACTTGAGACTCAAAATGGTGTGTTAGGTTAAGCATAAATATACTACTTGTTTATAGATTGAGAATAGGCATCTTTTCACACTGAGGCAGCAGAGGAGGGCACTTTCGACAGAGAATATATACAGCTCTGGGCCTTTACAGAAAATGGAGATAGCTAACTAGACGTGTTAAGCTTCTTCCAAAAAGCCAGCCTTCTCCTGGTCAACCAACTTGCAGTCACTCACATGCTATTTCCTCCTTGATTATTGAAAGCCCGCAGCAACCTATTGTTTTTCCAGTCACCAGAAAACAAAGATAAAAGTTTCCAGAGGAAATAACAACCTTCCTTTTCCAAGAGCCTCATCTGCCTTACTTCCAGTGAAATTAGAGCAACACTTCATTTACACAGGTTTCCTCGTGTCATTTTCCCTTCAAGAATTCGGGATTCCAACAGTTCACTTCTACAGGGAAAAAGGAAAAAAAAAAAAAAGGTTCTAGGCTAAGTGAGCCTGTGTGAGGAGAGGAGACTTTTAACACTACATGAAAAAGAAAGTCATTTTCTCTTCCCTTGAGATGCTGTTCCAAAATCCAAACATGCCAGCTTCTAACAACCGAAAACAAAATACAAAAGTCATAAATGCTTAAAATGACTTTAAAATGAAACCAAGTCTTTTGTTTAATCTTTCTTTAGATTATTTTCCTCTACCAATATGCAAAGTATCGCCTTGTGATGCATAAACCAGTAAAAACTCATTCCTGGGGCCTTTGGAAAGAATCTCAAGGGGGGTCTATGTTCACTTACATCATGAATGCAGCTCTTATGCCCCCAAAGTTACAAACGGCCAGTTTTCATTTTAATTGCACATTTAAAGAAACTGAATGTTAATTCAACAAGGTAAACAGTTCCTAACACAATATAAATAATTATTTGGGTTGTAAATGGTAATTGCTCAAAGGAGTGGGAGGGTGTCTTCTTGCCTCCCTTCCTAGCAGGGCAAGTAAGGGAAAGGGGGCAGAACACTAGAACACTGGGAGAACGCAGCCACCGGAGGGCAAAGAGGTTGCCAACTCCCGAACACAGACTCTATTCACTTGCCAGCCACTGTCCGTCAAACATCAACTGAATACTTTCCTACCTGTACAACACCCAGAGAATTACAGGAGGAAAAAGACTCGACACCGTCCTTAAAGATCTATTAACATAAGCTAAGACAAGATATGTGCAAAGCCAGTCAAGCTACTTCACCCAAGGGTAGTTAGTCCCTGCTCTTCTAGCCTCTTTGATACTCATGGAAAATCCCCCGGGACTTGGTAAACTTTCAAAGAACACTTTCATTTACATTACCGCCTAGACTTGCATGGAGACCTCAGTCCTGGTGGTCATTATTTCCTCTGGCAAATGAGAAAAACTTGGTGACTCATCTCATGTTCCATCTGGAGTAAGGCCAAAAGACTGGTTCAGACGCCTGAATTTCCTATCCCACCTTACAACTTATCAAGAAAGAGACTAATATTGAAAGGGTTTTATTCTAAACCAGAAGGCCTGATTTCAAAAAAAACAAACAAGCAAACAAGCAACAACAACAAAACAAAGAACCCAGATACTCGAACAGGAATGTAGTTATCATACAGCCCTATGAAACCTCAACTGTGGCCTGATATTTGCATTTAGCAAATATTTAGCTAAAACTGGAGCTACATAAAATCTAGACCAAAGACCAAGACTTTGAAGCAAACACATTCCCTGCTTTAACAAAATCTGCCCAGTTCACACCATTTTGTTAACATGAGCACATGGATTGGCCTCAATTCATTAGAGAAGGAAGAAACAAAAACTCCAAGCTGAAGCCTCCATCTACTAATTCAGTTGGGCAGCTGGCTGTCATTTATTCTTTGACAGTAAAAAACGGAATCTTTAAGAGAAAGACATCACTTGCAATTAATTTCTCTGTCCCTTGGTACTAAGGGTACACAATAAATGATAACTTGAATGAGCTCCTTAGAAACTTCAGTTTCCTGTCAATTAAGTGACATCTCCTTTTCAGGGTAGTTCCATCAAGAGACTCCGACACTTCCAAGGTTGTGTCACTGAATTTCTCCACAAGTAGAACGCTGAGCATGATGGAGATTAGCACGGGAATCAGAAGCTGTTCCTTCCACTGGTGACAAAGTCAGTTTCCACACTTCTAAATGATATAAACAGTTCCTTTAACCATGGACATTGTGTCCTCTTGTCCCCTAACCCACACCCCTCCATTCCCCACCCGTACTGATTTCTCATCTCTTACTAGTTTATAATGTTTTGTTCTTCTGCTGCTTGCTTTATACAGACCAGCCTAGAGTTCTGACTAAGTTGTCAACATCGTGGTGAATTTTCAAAACAGACCATGGTTGTTTTGAAATGCAGGTCTAAAAACCATTTGGAAATACTTAGCAATTCTCTTTCCAAAGCAGAGATAGCATGCTGGTCTTTATGCTCTCAGGGACTACACCTCTCCTCTTCAGGGTCTGATACACCCTAACCATCCTCTCAGCTGCCTGATGAGATGATTTGAAGATGAATGTGCTGCAGGCAGCAATGAGAAATCAGAGGAGAGAGTGAAGAAACCTGACGCATAGGTAAAGCTAAGCAGATAAGTGCTCCGAAGGAAGGTGAGGAGAAGCATTGCCTCCCCAAAATGCTCCATCTCAGCACAGCCTGCTTCCACTGGCTGCTCCCCTCCCCCGCCCCCAACACACTCCCCTTGAGACAAGGGCTTCTCTGTGTAGCCCTGGTTGTCCTGGAACTCACTCTGTAGACCAGGCCGGCCTCAAACTCAGAGATCCACCTGCCTCTGCTACCACCCCACCCCACCCCCACTGCTGGGATTAAAAGCATGCGCCACCACGGGCCAGCTCTCATCTATTTTTCATTACCTCCCCCTATGCTTGTAGTACGGACTGAAGCTGGGGTTATGTGCTCTACCACTGAGCTATACTATACCTCCAGCCCTTTTATTACTCTTGTTACAATCAAATGAATCTGGGGGTAGATAAAATAAAAAATGAGACAAAAGGAGAAAAACTCTAACTAATTTCCCTATCCAGAGAACTGACTGCTACCATTCAGATCAACTGGCTTATCCCAAATGTCTTTTCAGGGGTTCTTTAATTTTGAGGGGTCTTTCATAAATTCCATCTGAACACTAAATTTTACTTTCATTGCCTCTGGAAAATCTGCCTTCTGAGAGTTATCACGTCTCACAGGCAGCAGTATTCAGGATTTCTTTCCATCTCACCTGATACTGTACCTTTTCCCAAAATTAATCAAAATAGATTGATCCAGGAAGCCTTTCACAAACAGCATGAACATCTTCCAAAAGGCAATACCATAGTGACACGCAGATGCTAAGAATGGGATTCCTTCCACCCTACTAAATCTTTTTGTGTCAACTTGTGTACAGACCACTGTGGGAGGTGCTCACTAAAATAAATAACATTTTGTACTTTTCAAAGTCTTAATTGAAGATTGACAGACATTATCTGATTTAATGTAGAAATAACAATGAAAGTTGGGTTAAAATATGAATTTCCAGTTGGGAATCCCAGCAGTTGGGAGACAAAGAGAAGAGGGTAGGAAATGTGAGGTCAGCCTAACCTACATGATGAGGCTGCCCCACCTACACACACACACACACACACACACACACACACACACACACACAAAATCAAACAAAACAGAACTAATTTGTTTTTAAAACGCCTGCTTCTTTGATCCACTGATTTCGTTAAAAGTATGCAAAATCATATGCTATTTGGAATTTGCTTTAAAATAATTGGCTAATAATCATATGAATGTTAAAGCAGCTATAATAAACTGAATTAAGGCTAGAGAGATGGCTCAGTGGTTAAGGGCACTTATTGCTCTTGCAGAGGACCCAGGTTTGAGTCCCAGGACCCATATGGTGGCTCACAACCATCCACAACTCCAGTTCCAAGGGATCTGATGCTCTCTCTCTTCTGACCTCCATGGACACCATGAACACATGTGTGCACATACATACATGCAGGCAAGACACTCACACATAAAATAAAATGAATAGATCTAATTTTTTTTTAAAGAAGGAACTAAGGAACTAGAAAGAACGAATCAATGGAACAATGATAAAAAAAAAAAAAAACCTCTGGTTTTTTTGCAAATGGTTGGCTTTTTTTTTTTTTAAATATGACTGTGAATGTGAACGAGTCAATCTTTTGCAACCAGCATAAGGCTAATCAAGCTTTACTGGAGTGGCCAATTACTGAATACCCATAACTGTTCATAGCATGCCTACTTGGAAGTATTATTGCCTGACTTGCCATCTGAAGAAACTGAGCTCCAAAGAAACAAGCAAGTTGGCCAAGGACTCAAGGCAAGCACCGGGGAGGGAGAAGGGCCACACCACGGAGGCGGCTGCCGTGCATACTGTTTGGTTCCTTTATAAATATTATTGTACGTGAGCACGTCTGTTTCATTGTCGCTTGCAGTATTTTACTGTATCCTGTTTTTCTAAAAAAATGAATCAGCCTCTCTCTGTTTATCCAAGATAACAAAACAAAACAAAAAAGGCCAGAGAACAATATTGGTCTGATGGAGGCCATCCTGGCTGTAAAAGGAAACATCCCTGAGTCAATATCCTCAGTGAGAGACATCCCTTCATAACACACACCAGGAATATTCCAAAAGAGCTCAAACGAGCATGAACATCCAAAAAGTACAGTGTAAGTTCTGCACTCAGCAACTGGGACTCTCAGTGTCCCTGGGGACATTCCCTGTCTCATCTCGGGCTCATCTCTACAAACCCCATCGATCCTCACACGCCCTCCGAGCCTCCGTGGGACCTCTTCCTCTTAACTAGAAGGGCTGCTTCCTGGACCTGTTTTCCTGTCTTTAAAGCCTCAGCTCGGTCATGGCTTCCTCCTAATCTCATGTAATCAAATTCCCTGGCAAGCACAAAGTATTTCTTCCTCTGGACTTCCCTAGTCTCATAAATCTCTTCCAGTTTGCCATGAATTATGAGAAGCCACTTTCAGACTTCTAAAGATAAATGTCAGTTACTTAAGACATGCATTAATTAAGACGTTTCAGAGTTATTTTTTGTTTGTTTGTTTGCTGTGAGATTTTGTTTGTTTGTTTGTTTGTTTGTTTTGTTTTGTTTTTCCTGAGACAGGATTTCTCTGTGTAACAGCCCTGCCTGTCCTGGATCTCACTCTGGAGACCAGGCTGTCCTCAAACTCACAGAGATCCGCCTGCCTCTGCCTCCCAAGTGCTGGGATTAAAGGGCGTGTGCCACGATGCCCAGCTTGGATAGCTTGATCTTTAGGTCTCTCTAAACTGTAGGAACCTAGAAAGGTAAAGGTCGTCCCAAGTGGGAGGACACACAAGAACAAGCCTGTCCCTTCTCTCCTTTTCCTAGCCACCATCTGGACTCCGGGGTGGGGGCAGAATCAATGCAGGGGACAACACCTCTTCCAACTCACTGATATCCTCAAGATACTCGGGAACATTCAACCTAGATAGCCAGGCTCCTGGTTAAACAAGGAAATCTAAGATAAAGCGGCCACTGTAGTGACGTCACTGGACTGGAAGATTAAAAACAATGGGGAAAGAGAACGAACACTCATGCTTGTTTCCAGGACAACTTTCTAGGAGAGATGACATTAACCATCAGTCACACCTCGGGATTACACCATGTGTCCAGAGGCACAAGAAATGAAGCAGGGAGAAGACACTCTTGTGCGGATGCCCCGGGAAGGTCTCTTTTCTTCTTCTGGATGAAAAGCTGCACGGCTTTCCTCACACTAACTTCACACTAGTTAGTCTTCACACTAAACGAGGCGGTGTCTGCCAGCAGTACTACTGAAAAGAAACCAGGTCGGGCACTCTAGCTGACGCCTTCTTCAACCTCCACACACTCCTGGACACAACAAAGACATTTTTGTTCGAGTCTTACTTTCCTCTTGAACCGATGGCATCAAGAAGCCCCTTAGCTTATCTGTACTGCCCAAAAAGTTGACAAGACCAAAAATACTGACTGCACAGGCTGCTATTCACCTTCCCACACACTGAAACCTGTGACCACAATTTTCTCAATGGTCTGGAACTTTCAGTTTCATGAGAGTTGATTTCTACATTTGGTTCTCAAAACCAGGAGTCTTTCTAAGCATCTAAGACGTTATCATTACATCAGTTAGGAAGGTGGCTCCAGTTAACACCTACACACTGATAGGTCTTGGTCCTAGACTTGGTCCTCTGGCACTCTAATATGCTTTGACATGAACTGGCTGCCTCGAGCACATTAACAGCCTAGGTTCCAGGATGTTGATCATCTCCATATCTCCATTTTGACACGAGGAAATGAGACACAGAGCTGAGAACTGAACCCAAACATTGTGAGTCCAGAACCCATACACTTCACCACCACACTAGGCCACCTCCCATAAAGAAGGGTTTGAACACCTAGTCTCTTTTTATTATATTATATTCCACAAGGGAAACCCAGCATGTTGGACATGAGAGGTCACAAGTAGGCTAGTCGTGTGAAAGTTGAAAATGATTGGATTTTCTTGAAACCTGTTTGATAAGCTGAGGCGACTACAGAATTCATCCACTAAGATGAAATGAGTCTGATTCAAAGGATCACCTTCACTGAGGTCTGGATGAAGGAGAGAATCACCTTTAATTCAGAAGTGTCTTCAAATGAAGCTCCAAGATCATTATGACTCTCTGTAGAGTTGAATATCTTACAACTCCACTCATATCATTTTCTTCTATGCTCTGTAAAACACCACACACACACACACACACACACACACACACACACACACACACACACAGAGGTACAGGTAAAGACAGGCAGTCTTAACTATTCAACAGAGGACATTTTTATAGGAACTGAAATGAACTGTCTCTATCATTTGCCTCCAGTTCTTGTTTGGTTTATAATCTCAAGTTCCAGCTCAGATCTCTATGACTCCCCACTAACAATATTTCCATTGAAAAAAAAAAGTTAAAACTGTCTGTTCACATGCAGGAATAAATCATACTTCTGGGTCACAAAGCTGGAAAACTACACACACACACACACACACACACACACACACACACACACACACCCCACACACACAAGAATCTAGAAATTTCCACTGTTACACTTTGGGATATTCTGTTTACTTGTCATGACTGAGGTAGAAAGGATGCAAATAAACTACCAGAAATCTGAAGAACATAAAAGAATTCACGCCATTCTCGGTAGGAACAATTCTATGCCAGAATTAAATTTTTCCTGAAAGACTAATAGATCCCTGAAACAAATCTGTTGCCAATCCTACTTTATTGCTCTCAAAATGTCACACAATGACAAGATTTCTCTACCTTTTGCTTAAATGAATTTGAAGTTCATTAAACATGGCCTTTTTTTTAAAAGAGCAAAACTCACTAACCCCATGTTTTGTTTTGTTTTTTAATAAGGAAATGGTTCTTGTTTTTTAAGCTACTCAGCTCCTTAATTTTACCTCTTTGCTGTCTACTTTTTAAAATTCCAGACAGTAATTCTAATCACTGAAGTCTTTGTGAAACTATATTTCTGTCATTTTTTTCTTAAATCCAACTAATGTTATTGGAAGGAAGCAAAAAACCACAGTTCCCAAACAGAAGTGACGAATTCGAGGATCGAGGGCTGTAATAAATAGGACACTGAAGCAGGAGGCCGCTGACCACAGTAGCCTATTGTAGGGTACCATGCCCAGGACTATTTGGAGACTAGCAACCAGACTTTCCAGTCCTCTTGATGTGCTGATCAAAGTAACCAGGTGCAGCTAGAAAATGTTTGCCAGATAATAGAGAAATTATGGAAGAAACAAACAAGAAAAAAAATCAAGTGAGAAATTCAAAGAAAATACTCAACTCAGGAAAAGATAGCAGTCATATTAACATGGCCTATATCTCATTATGTTAACGGTTAATTTTTAGGGAACTATGTGCATCTTTTGGATATAATAACATTCTGTATTACATTCTCAAAAAGATTTATGTGCAATATAGTACAGTGCCATAACATTAAACTCTGTTTCTCTACTCTATTTTAGTACATGGTTGGCACTTTCAAGATTAACATGCAACTTCTCCCCAGATCCCTGAGGATATCTGCCCAGGTCCCAAAGAACCTAAATGTCTCTCTCAATCATGGTGCCTTCCCCATCATTATTATTTCCTACTCACCACTTTCATCTAAAAAAATAACTTAGTAGATATAATGAGTCCATATTGTAGCCCTCTCAAGATGCTCCTCTGATGCTTAGTGACAGCCAGGGTTATCACAGCAATCTGGATGGCTGTTATTGTTTCCCCAGGTGGAAGCTTTCTCTTAAGCATAGTTATTATTTGAATAATGGGCTTGCTTTTCAGAAACTACAAAAATATTAGAGCTATTAAATAATGAATTTATACTAATAATAATGCCATATAACATGAGTAATATAGTTATGATAAGAATATTTTGGTACTTAAACTCACTATTCCATGTACTAAAAGAAGATGAAGAACCAGAGCTGGACAAAAGGCTCAATAGTTAAGAGCACTGGCTGCTCTTCCAGAGGACCTGAGTTTGATTCCCAACACACACACGGTGGCTCACAACAGCCTGTAATTCTAGCTCCAGGAGCTCTCTTCTGGTCTCTGTGGGTGCCCTCATATATGTGGCGCACACACACTTACACATAAATAAACACAAAATAAATGTGTTTTAATGAATAGACTTGATTCAGTACCTAAGCGCTTCTGGATTGACTGACTTCTTTTCCCACCATCCCCATTAAAACACACGGCAACAATAGCTTTACATCCAGTAATCCTAGCTTTAAGGATCATGTCTAACAAATCAATGTGGGTGTCTAATAAATAAATGTGGATACATCATTTTAAAACTTACTTAGAGTGTGAACATGAGAAACTGAATGAACAAATTAGCATACAGCTATAAGTGGAATGCTGAATAGTCACTAAAAATCATACCAAGATGCCTAGGTGGTAAAGCATCCCAGATATATTTTTACAAAATTGGCTGGTTTTGGTTTTGTGAACCAAAGCCTTATCCACTAAATAACAACATCACTTCCATGAAACTGCATTCTGACATACCTATTTGAATGAGTGAGAAATGTTTTCTATGGGTAAATGTAGATGTTGTAAAAAAAAAAAAAAAAAAAAGCAGAAGTTGGATTGCTGCTTTCAGAACTAACAGTCAACTAAGCAACCACAGACAGGAGAAGTGCAATCACGATAAAGTTACCACAGATGGGAAATTGGGTATGATAACAAAACCTCACAATCCTCTCTGAATGACTAAGGTTCATTCACCACAATCACACTTAACTCGAATTTCCTCATTGCCTCACTGGCGTTTGGGTAACGCCACATCCTCTTGGTGTGTTTCTGTTCTTTCCAGCTTGCATACAGGGTAAGGCTAGGGTCCTCATTTCCTGCATGGCTTGCATCACTCCAAATATGTGGTTACTATCTACCCAGAAGATCCCTTCTTCCGGCCACAGAACTTTCTAGCCCAGCTCCCACCACCATGGCCATTTCCATTTCATTCTAACTCTGTGATTCTTGCATGGTGACTAATCCAATACCTTGCTCGGCTGAGGCACAGGCAAGGCACATAAGCAGATGCTTCCATTCACTGCAGCTGGGAGAAAACCTTCTCATCCCTCTGAGATTGCTCACCTGGCCCCACATCTACCTGAATCCATATGCCCATCAGCTGGAAAAGAGAATGTAGCCCAGGGGCAGAGAGAGAGAGATACCAAAAAACAGCTGAAGGGTCCAAATGACACTTGTCAAGTCCATAGATAAGGAGTCAACGTGGGCCTCACTTAGTACACACACTGGACAGCCAGCAGTTTCGGCTGGAACAGTCCTGACTTGTTAGACTCTAACAAGCTGACTCTTGATCAAGCAGAAGTAGAAAACTATTCATTTGTGCTACATTTATGACCAAAGGCCCAAGCTCTGTCTCCAAGCTCTGGGTTATTACTTGAGATGAATTAGTCCCACTCTGTGGTATAACAATGTCCAATTTACTGCTTCTTTCTAAAATACCAGGCTGGAAAGATAGCTCAAAGGTTAAGAGAAGGTACTGCTCTTACAAAGGAACTAAGTTCAAATCCCAGTACCCACATCAGGCAGCTCACAACTGTATGTAACTCTAGTTCAAAGGAATCTGATGCCTCTGGCCTCACACATACATACCCACACAGAGACACACATATATATACAGAATTTAAAATAAAGTAAATGTTAAAAATAAAAAATAAAGTAGGGTGGTGGCACAAGCCTTTTATCCCAGCACTCAGGAGGGAGAGGCAGGAGGGGCTTTGTGAGTTCAAAGTCAGCCTGGTCAATAGAGTAAGTTTTAGGATAGCCAGGACTACACGGAGAAATCCTGTGTCGAAAAAAAAAAAAAAATCCAGAGAGAGAGAACAGGAAAAAAAAAAAAAAGGAAGGAAGGAAGGAAGGAAAGAAGGAAGGAAGGAAGGAAGGAAAAGAGAAAAGAAAAAGAAAAGGAGAGGAGAGGAGAGGAGAGAAGAAGAGAAGAGAAGAGAAGAGAAGAGAAGAGAAGAGAAAAAAGAAAAGAAAAGAAAAGAAAAAAGAAAAGAAAAGAAAAGAAAAGAAAACACACCAGTGCTTGTGCTAAGGGTATGTTTGCTACGTTTCTTACAAAATTGGGAAAACAAATCATAATCATTGTCAAATCAAGAAAAGTTGATTACTAACGAAGTAGAATTTGACAAAACAGACGACCTTGTTCTTCTTTACTCATAGGTTATAGTGACTCTAACTTTGTCTTTGTCTTAATGAGGCAGAAATTAAGACTACAAGCAAACAAGTGTTTTCTCATAAGGAAACAGGCCTTAGCACTAAGCTCCCTGACTCAAGCCAAATGTTGCCTCCTTCATCATTAACACACCTCCACTCAGCACCTTACATTTCCATGTAAGCTTCTACCAAGTCCCACCCTAGATGTTTGACACACAGCTGAGCTCATGGATCTAGGTGACACTCATAAACCATTCACAGCAATGAATGTGCTACAACCACATAGTAATGACAGCAAAGTAATTGTCACTCATGACACAGGAGTTTTGCTGCAGGGCTCCAGAGAAATAAAAACACCGTGGATGGCCTTCTCAGCCAAAGGAAACTAAAGGGGACAGGTCTTAAATTGGGGAAACTGTGCATGGAGTAACTGAATATAAATTAATTCTACTCTGTCAACCTGTACTATGGAACCCTACTAATTAGTCATTGAGATCCCAGAAAGCCCCGCAGACAGTCAGTAATATAAAGTAAACCCTGTCAGATCAACATCTTACACCTCATACTAGTTCGTGTGGGTTTTTCCTCCCCTAAAATCCTAAAATCAGGTATTAAAAAAAGCTAAGATCTTGACAGCCCATGTAGTGGTAATCTCAGCACTTGGGAAGCAGAGGCAAGAGAATTTCTAAGAACTTGAGGCCAGCCTGGTCTAGATACAGAGTTTCAGAACACCCAGGGCTACATAGAGAGACTGTCTCAAAAACAAAAACAACAACAACAAAAACAACAAAACCCACTTGTCTTGTATGAGCCAGAATTTAAAGAGAATACATGCATACATATACACATACATACATACATATATGTATTCTGTAGTATATTAAAACCATATATGTATTCTGTAGTATATCAAAAGAAAAAAACTGACCAGGACCGACATGATACTTAGCATACAAAAAAAATGACTCTTACTTTATTAATATACGTATTGAACCCCCCAAAGCAGACTCTCTACTCTTGATTAGAGGTAAACTTCTACTCCATTTTTAATATAGTAAGTGCCAAGGAAAAGATCCTGAAGGTGATTGCCCTTGTGGACTACAAAAAGGCATCAACTGGACAGGTGCCCATACTGAATGTGTGGGTGATGAGGTGACGGAACATGCAATATAGGAGAACATCCAAAAATAGTATCAAAAACAAGGTGTTGCCCAATCTTGGTGTATAGTGAACAGGTAGTTGAACACCCACTCTGTCCTGAGGCCACCAAGCAGCTGCTTGGCCAATCCTTTATTTATGCCCTGCCCTCTTTTATTCACACTAGTGTAATATCCTGCCCATTGGGCCACTCCCCAGCACCTCTCCACAGAAAAGAAATCTTGGACCTCCTAAGCTAGAGACTAACAAAAAAGAAAAGAAAAGAAGTGTGTAACTTCAAAGATGTACAGTAGCCAGAGCTGGCAAATACAAGTGGGCATGGGAGTACATGCCTGCAATCCTAGCACTCAGCCTGGGCATGGGGGCAGGAAAATTTTGAGTTCAAGGCCATCTTGAGGCCAGCCTGGGCTACATGAAACTAGCCCGGACTACATGAGACCCTGACTCAAAAAAATAAAAACACAATATGCCCAGTTAAATATAAATTTCAGGTAACAACAAATAATTATTTTTACAAGTATGCCCCATGCAAGATTTAGGTTGTACCCATACTACGAAATGTATCCAATGTTTATCAGAAATTCACATTTAACTGGACATCAGGATTTTATCTGGCAAGAATTCTTGTTGTTGTTGAGTACCCATTATCTATTTCCCTTCTTTCTTGACTACAATCCAAATTTTGAAAACACCCTTATTTTCAGCCATGGGGGTGGGGGTATTATGTGGGAAAGTTAACCCCACATTTATGCCAAGCAATGAAATGCAGTCAGCAAATGAATACCAAATTTTGATGGCAATACCATACCCTTGATGTTCCTAAAGGTGAAGAGGCTTGAGCAAGGAACATATACCAGGTGCCTTACATCTAAGCCAGGAAAAGAAAAAGACTAAAGATTAACAGCTTAAGGAGACGGGCTAAGGCTAGAAAGGGGATTCTCAGACCATACAGGTCAAATGTGATGTCAAACCAAGCTAGAGACGTCCATGTGGTGTAGCCCAAGAAGCCACATCAGCTTTTCACTGATGAGATTCACAAAGGGGGCAGGGCAGGCCCTCCCTGGTTTTTTATACAGCATAGCCCATGAGCAGTTTGTTTGGTTGTTGTAGAGGCCTAAGAAAAACTCCTACTACTCAGTCAAGGAGAAATTTTATGAACTGCACCCTCAGCAGCAAAGAAAACCAAATGAACAAATTCTAAGCAGCTGCCACTGAGGTGACTTTTGGCCCTTGGTACAGCTCTGTGCTTCAGGTAACAGAGGCTAAATTCCTGCCACGCAGTGTCTTTTCCCAGCTGGTGAAATGTGTGCAACCCTAACCAGAGGAAAGACAATGTGAGTTCTCAGAGATTTGGGAAAATGGTTATTTAGAGCGAGTCTAGCTATTTCCAATCACATGACACAAGTCTTGCAGTTATCTCTGCCAAATAGTTCAAAGAACAATTCGAAGAAAAGAAAAGGTGTTTCCCAACTCCTGCACCATCAAGTCTGAAGGCAGGAAAGGCCTTAGTTCCCCTTGTCTCTTTTCATTTTGTTTTGTTCTGGTTTGAGACAAGAGTCTCTTCTCACTAGATAGCCCAAACTGGCCTCAAACTATGAATTCTCCTGCCTCAGGCTTCCAAGTGCCAGGACCACAGGTATGTGCCACCATATCTGCCCTTATTTAAATCAGTGTTGCTATTTAAATCCCAAAGGTGGTCTCACTTCTTTCTCCAACTATGTGCCTTTGATCTTACCTCAGAGTTCCTCAGGCTCACAGACATGGGCAGGCACAAGTACACGCGCACACATTGTTTCCTTACTACTTATTCTACTCACAGCCCTGCAGGAAAGGAACTTAGAGTTCACCCTCTGAGAACCAGTTCAGGATTTGCTGGTCTACAAACATGCTACCCACCTTAACACCATTTAGAACGTGAATGCGCCAGAAGCTCCATTGGAACCTTCAGTAACATCCCTCCCGGGCTTTGTCTCTCCAAGTCTGAGAGTTTCTGTTAGCTGGGGTCTTGGAAAGGAAGAAACAAAGCCACGAAGATATGCTCTGCCACAACCTTTGATATTTCTAGTTTCAGATAGAACTAGCACACAATTGCATATTAAAGCCCCTACGTGTCTTAGACCAATAACGAACACATGCGGAAGAAAACAAAACCCACAAAAGTGCCAATTTATCAACTATCTAAGATCTAGTTATGGAAGTATGTTACCCGATGAGAACTTCACATGCAAATGTGTAAAGAAGCACTTGGTGGATACTAACAGGAGATTTTCAATGAGGTTTTCCTATAGTGGGAAAAGAAATTTCCAGGTTTCACTAGCAAAGCTCTCACCTAGCACATGACAGGATTCTAAGATAGATAGATAGATAGATAGATAAATAGATAGATAGATAGATAAGAAAAGTTTTTATTTTAAATCCCCTTCCATTATTTTTACAATAA
This sequence comes from Peromyscus attwateri, assembly GCA_902168425.1. Lineage (NCBI taxonomy): Eukaryota > Metazoa > Chordata > Mammalia > Rodentia > Cricetidae > Peromyscus > Peromyscus attwateri. Next base: position 3,628 of record CABHPP010125828.1, on the reverse strand, counting down.
CATAATATTTAAGGAAAGGATAATTATAAAGAGTAGTCTCCAAATAACATATAAAGTCAGTCTCTAGTTTTGTTTCTTCCTCCAGCTCTGAAAATGAACATTGGTAATATAACGATTGGTAATATCATCCTTAATCCCAGTACTTGGGAGGCAGAGGCAGGAAGATCTCTGTAAATTCGAGGACAGCTAGGGCTACACAGAGAAATCCTGTCCCAAAAAACAAAAAGAAAAGAAAGAAAGAAAGAAAGG
>CABHPP010125827.1:23829-44836 GCA_902168425.1 Peromyscus attwateri | reverse complement strand
CTGAGGCCTCTTCACACCCTCTGCACTCATTCCTGGTAGAACACCTTGCTTTCTCCCTTCCTCTGGACCCCCAGCCCCACCCCCTGCCCCAGCCCACACCATTCCTAAGTGTCAGATTCCAATATCTAGAAACACCTGTTTTTGTTTGTTTGTTTGTTTATCAAGACAGGGTTTCTCTGTGTGTAGTCCTGGAACTCACTCTGTAGACCTCTAGCCTCAAATTCAGAGATCCACCTGCCTCTACCTCCTTGCACCACCACCCAGTCCTAAAAACACATTTTATCTGGAATTTCCAGTGGCTATATATCATTGTTTTATAGGGGGTTGGTTACAAGTTGTTATTGGTAAAGGTCAGAAAAAAAGCTGAACAAAGAAGTTTAGATTCAGGGTTCTTGTTTTGAAAAGAAAAAAGGGGGCTATAGAAATGACAGGATAAAGGTTAGATTATTGAATCTACTCTGAAAAGAAAAAAAGGGGATATAGAGATAGGATAAAGGGGCAGATAATTGAATCTACTTTTAAAAAACAACTACTTGTTTTAAATATTTTACATTGATGTGAATCTTTGTATATTGATACAAAGTTAAGATTATTTTTTAGAAAATACTGTACTTGAACTAATCTTGTTCAAGATATTGTACCTATACATTTCATTTAACAATATAATGCAATTTTCTAGTCCTTGAAAGTTATTATTACAAACTATTTAGGATAATAAGGAAACACAGGTTAGTAATTAGTTACCTATTATAACTGAACTTGTAGTAATATTAGGTATATTATTAAGGTCAAACAGAGATATATTTTAGATAGACAGGTCAGCTTCAAACACTTCAGAGATTTACAGAATATGGCATTTAAGATGTTTTAATAACATAGATTCTTTTTTTTTTTTATGACAATGAGACATGTCTGCTGTTGGTAGCACCAATCTACTTCAGAGAAGATGATGGGCATCAAAGAAACTCCATATGGAGTTTACTTTCTTTGTAGCAAAAGTTAGCCACTGGGCAAGAAAATGCCCTTGCCTCAACTGCTGACAGTATGCTGTCCAAATGGGATAAGCAGGACACAAAAGAAAGGACTGCCAAACCTTGCCAAGACAAGGTAGGAAGGCCCTTCAGAAAATCCTGCTTCACAGAAAAGTCTGTCAGATATGCTAGGCCTGTAGGCCGAAGATGGATGCCCCAACGTTGCAGAGGAACCTTGGGTGACTGTCCAGGCATTTCTCCCATTTTTTTGGAAGTCACTTGCTTGCACTTTCTGCTTATTCAGGTAATATTTCCTTCTTGGGTCTCTGATGGAATTGAAGACTTTATAGTTATAGTTTTCCTTGTTACCAGATTCAGAAAAGAAATTCATGGCCGGGCGTTGGTGGCGCACGCCTTTAATCCCAGCACTCGGAGGCAGAGGCAGGTGGATCTCTGTGAGTTCAAGGCCAGCCTGGGCTACCAAGTGAGCTCCAGGAAAGGGGCAAAGCTACACAGAGAAACCCTGTCTCGAAAAAACCAAAAAAAAATAAAAAAATTAAAAAAAAAGAAATTCACTAAAGAAGTGTAAAGTGTATAGGGTTGAGAGAGATTAAAAGATAGTTTTGGTAATGCAAGTTAGAATAGAAAGTGATTTAGGTACAAGACTTTGGACTCACCAAGATAGGATAGTTAATGGAGTATTTTCTATAAATTTGTCAAATGCAAATGGACTAGACATTGTTGATGTATTTATTGCCTGTGTATATTGTATATAGTTATTGTACCTATTGAATATAGTTTTTCTTATATTAGTTATAACCTTTTTTTATTTCAGACAAAAAAGGGGAAATGTGGTGACATTTTGTTTGTGATCTAACAAATAAAGCTTGCCTGAAGATCAGAGTGTGGAGCTAAGCCACTAGTTAGCCATAGAGGCCAAAGTGGTGGCATATACCTTTAATCCCTGCACTTGGATCTCACGCCTTTAATCCCAGCATTAGGGAGGTGGAGACAGGAAGTGATATGGCTAGGTAGGGAAAGGAATATAAGGCAGGAGGAAACAGGAGCTCAACTCCCTTTCAGCTTAGGATTTCATAGAGGTAAGAAGTAGTGGCTGGTTCTATCTGCTTCTCTGATCTTTCAGCTTTCACTCTGATATCTGACTCTGGGTTTTTATTAATAAGACGACTTAGGATTTGTGCTACAGCTATACCCATCCGAGAAGAATTCCCTACCAGGAAACACACAGCCACCTCAGTTTCCTAAGAACCAGAGAAGGCAACAGAAACCAAGGAATAAAATACCCACCCAACAAAGACAAGACCAGATATCAACACCCAGATTTACAATCATCCCAAATCCAGATGCCAGACATCAGTGTAAAAACACAACCAATAACAGTCAGGACAATACGTCTCCACTAGAGCCCAGCAACCCTACTACAGTAGGCATTAAGAATTGCAACATGCTGAAGCACAAAATGAAGACCTTAAAATGACCTTTATGAACATGAAATTATGAAGAGCCACAATAATAGTAATGTGGACACCATTAATGCAAATGATAAATATTTAAAGAATACTAAAATAATTCAAGTAAAAAGAAGGTAACATTTCTAGTCACAACCAAGCTGTAGCCTATGTCCCTGGATAGCTATGAATGCAGCCCAAATCATGTGCAGATGGCAATGGTAAGTAATAATGCTGAAGTTCGACACCCTGACTTAAACCAATTACAAAGGTTAAAAATTGGGAAATACAAAATATTGGCAAAGATGTACAGAGGTAAGAATCCTCAGACAATGAGGTAAAAACTATACAGCCTTTCTACCAAATAACTCTGCAATAGCTATGAAAAATAATAATGTCTAAGCCTTTGAACCTGCAATTCTACTTTAAGGCATTTATCCTAGACTCATAAGGATCACAAATACACAACATTGTTAGTTACAGTAATATATGACAGCAAAAAAAAAAAAAAATGACAAGAAAAAAAAACCCTCTATGCCAACTAATAAAGGATTACTGAATAAATTACACTTAAAGTGAATGTTCCAGTCAGCAAAACAGACACTAAATTTCACCATGGAGATACATACCACTGGGAGGCTGAGGCAGGAAGATTGCTCTGAATTCAAGGTTAGCCTGGAACTTACAGTGGGCTCAAAAAACCAAAAACTAAAAACTAGTTAAGAATATTCTATTTGCAGTGCTCTTCAGTCTTTTTTTTTTTAATGAAAGTGCATTTTTTATTATTTTTATTTTATATGCATTGGTGTTTTGCCTGCATGTGTGTCTGTGTAAGGGCATCAGATTTCCTGGAACTGGAGTTACAGACAGTTGTGAGCTGCCATGTGGGTGCTGGGAATTGAACTCAGGTCCTCTGGAAGAACAGCCAGTGCTCTTCTCCAGCCCCGCTCTTCAGTCTTAAATTAACAACTTGTAAAGTATATATTCACTTCAAGATAATGTTATTTTTAAAAGAATAAATCTAAAAATTAGAAATTTCATGTCGTTTAGTAAACAGCAACAGAAAACTGTAACAACTTGAAGAGTATACTTTTTTAGTGTTTAGTGTTTTCTTTTGTGTTTATTTGTTTGTTTTTCAAGACAGAGTTTCACTGTGTAGATTTGGCTGTCCTGAGACTCACTCTCTAGATCATAGATCAGGCTGGCCTCAAACTGGCAAAGATCTGCCTGCCTCTGCTGGGATTAAGGCTTGTGTTACCACCATTTCACTATGTTAGTGTTTTTTTGTTTGTTGGTAGGATCTCACTGTGTGGCCCTATCTAGGGCTTGCTGTGTAGACTAAGCTGGCCTTATATATTTTTTTTATGTTTTATTTATTTATTTTATAATGGTGCTCTATCTGCATTGTACACGTTTATGTCAGGAAGAAGGCATCAGATCCTACTACAGATGGTTGTGAGCTACCCTGTGGTTGCTGAGAATTGAACTCAGGACCTCTGGAAGAGCAAGCAGTCAGTGCTCTTAACTGCTTAACCATCTCTTTAGCCGCCCTGGCCTTGTATTTCTGAGGAGCCTCCTGACTCCACTTACAGAGTGCTGGGTTTTTAGGCATGAGCCACCAAGCCCATATAATGTGCAGTCTTTAATGAAGACCAACATACTTCATCTTGGGTTAAATGTCATAGGGCAAAGAGTGGATGAATATGTATGCCTCCAGAGAAAATAGCTAAGAAGACAATAATAGACATTGACAAAACAACTATCAGACAATCTCAAACAATATCATAAAAGGGATTAAATCTTTTTTAAAATCTCATCAAAACAGACTCACCAAAAGGCAATTCAAATCTTGTATCAAGCAAAATTTTGTGAGGAGTTGGGTTTTTAGTTCCACAGATCTCATCATCTTTCATTAATGTCTCTGCCTCCAGTGTAGACCACTCCCCAGGTCCTTCCTAGGAAACAAAGGTCTGAAGATTAAACTTTCTTGGCTCCCTTTGTGGTTCAAGAGCCAGGTGTTTTCCTCTGAATTCCCTTCTTCAAGAGCTTCAGAGGACCACTGACATCCTGATAATGGGGGAAAAAACATTATTCACATCCGTTTTGTGGTTCTGTTCTCCCCTTGGCTGAGATGGAGACTCCGGGGGTCAGCTTTCACTGTGCTCAGCTATGAAGTCCTGGTGAGGACAGACTTTCCAGAGTACCAAACTTTAAAAGTAACCATTCATATGAACGGATACTCAATCTTGTGATTCTTTTTTTTTTTTTTTTTAAGGCTTTTTCAAGACAGGGTTTCTCTGTGTAGTTTCGGTGCCTGTCCTGGATCTCACTCTGGAGACCAAGCTGGCCTCGAACTCACAGAGATCTGCCTGGCTCTGCCTCCTGAGTGCTGGGATTAAAGGTGTGTACCACCACCACCACCACCACCACCACCACCACCCAGCTCAGTCTTGTGATTCTTAATGACTATGTCACTGGGTAATTGTCACTGGTAGACTTGAATAGAGCTGCTATGAAAATGAGCTGCTCCTCTGCCTAGAGGAGTAGAGACTTAGTCAGAACTCAAAGAAATATAGACAATGAAGTCAATGACATGAAGTCAATGCCTTCAACTTCCCTACTTCCAGCAAAAGTCTGTAGTGCATAGTCAAGCTAACAGGAATAGAGTTGCTTCTGTGTAAGTACAAACTCTATACAGTTTGTATTTACAGTGATATCTAAGTCATATCTGGGAAAGCAGACTAAGATTTTAACCTGAAAATAAATAAAAACAATATAAATACCTACCACCACATCTGGTAATTCCTTAAATTCCAATAGTATTACACACAGAAGTTGGAAACCTTCTGGGGAGTAGCTTAAAGAGAAAAAAACCAAAAATAGTATCCAGCCAGTTGGCTAAGGAGGTTTAATGGCATTCTTCCCAGGACAGTGTCTACGATGAGGATTTGAGACCACACACACGTTACTCAGACAAGACTATCTATCTGATAGGACTAAGAGGTGCTCAGGCATCTCCAAGACCAGTCACAGGACATAGAGAAGAGCAGCTTAAAGACAGTTCCCTAGCCCTCTGGTGAGGTTAGAAATGGGGAGAGCGTATGCTCTCTAATAGAAAAGGAACAGGTGGGCTGGAGAGATGGCTCAGAGGTTAAGAGCACTGGCTGCCCTTCCAGAGGTCCTGAGTTCAATTCCCAGCAACCACATGGTGGCTCACAACCATTTGTAATGAGATCTGGCGCCCTCTTCTGGCCTGCAGGGATGCGTGCAGACAGAGCATTGTATACATAATAAATAAATACATCTAAAAAAAAAAGAAAAGGAACAGGTATGCATGGATAAATGCCAGCTGAAGTGAAGCTAAGATGAAGGAAGGCAAAGGCTGCAGCCATACTCCACACAGGTAATGCACTAACTCACCTCATCCGACTGACGAACAGACTTCAGTGCAATCCACACGGTCCCCACCATTGTGTCCCATATCAGTCCTTTGTTCCACACCTCCACACTTAGGCCCAGGTCCAGACGACTGATCTCACTAATGGGAAAAAGAAAGACATTTGAGGAGAGCCAGATAACATGAAAGAAAATACTATTATTCCCTGTTTTCTATCCTTGAACACTTTTTACTACTATCCTATTTTAGGGAAAACATAAGTATCCCTGAATGTTGCAAGCACACTTTAGGTTTCTAGAAACCTGTAACAGGTATCCATAGAATAATACTGTTATGGCTGGACACAGTGGTATATGCCCATAATTCCAGAACTCAGGAGGCCGAGACCAGAGAACTACAAGTTCAAAGCTAGCCAGTGCTACATAGACTCTAGAATGGATTGGGGGACAGATAAGGAAGGGGAAGAGAGGAAAGGAGAAAATGAATTTGTTTTTATATTTTGTTGCTATTGTTTAAGACAGGGTTTCCAAAAATGCATGACTCAAGTTAAGTTCTAGAAACCTGCTATACAACATAGTACCTACTATTACACAAAGTTACTGTGAACTTAATGAAGTGAGTATGTATGTTCAATCTCCCCATGCAGTATATATGTAATAGGTCTAGTTTTATACACTGATTATACCTCAGCAAAATAGGAAAAGGAAAGAAGAGAAGGAGATAAGAGAAAAGGAAGGGGCTGGGTGGTGGTGGCACACACCTTTAATTCCAGCACTCAGAAGGCAGAAGCAGGGGGATCTCTGTGAGTTTGAGGATAGATTGGTCTATAGCGTGAGTTCCAGGACAGCCAAGGCTACACACAGAGAAACCCTGTCTCAAAAACAACCAAAAAAAAAAAAAAAAAGAAAGAAAGAAAAAGAAAAAGAAAAAAATAAATAAATAAACAAGGAAGGAAGGGAGAGAAGGTACTCAAGGAGAGAGGAAAAGAAGGAACTCTGCATATCCTCTGCCCTCTGGAGACACAATCATGGTCAGGCCAATGCAGCAGCACATAAACATGAGGTCAAGTGACTCAGTGTGGCTGCCTTCCTGCTGAGCCACTCTTGGCCTGGCTCCAGAGAGTAGCACCTAGCCCTAATCCATCCCTTGTTTAGCCAACATCTTTTGTTCCTCTTACACCTTTTGTTTCTCTTATTGCCCTATGTGAATCTTGTCGGAGAGTCTCCCAAGGATCAAAGGCCCAAGCAAAACTTGGTTCAGGAAAACCTTGGTACCTGAGAAATCAAGGAATTTGCACTTGGCATTTTATCTTTGGGAGCTCCTTTCAAGTTGCTTTGAAGATACAGAAAATAACTGGCTAAACTGTAAATAGAGAGAAAATTAAAATGCCCTGGGCGAAGGGAAAGTGCTTCAGTCCTTCGAGGCTGGCCCCCCTTTTTTTTTCCCCAGACAGGGTTTCTCTGTGTTGTTTTGGTGCCTGTCCTGGATCTCGCTCTGTAGCCCAGGCTGGTCTCAAACTCACAGAGATCCGCCTGGCTCTGCCTCCCGAGTGCTAGGATTAAAGGCATGCACCACCACTGCCTGGCTAGATTCTCAAGATGCCTCTGAATCTTCTTTCCATGGATCCACATGAAACCACACACCCATGCCATGACAAACCGCGACATTCCCGCATTACTTTCAGGTCTGCCTGTATTTCTACCCCTGTGCAGCAACTTTAAATGTTTTACTGTTAACACTACCACAGCCCTAACTTAAGTCTATGGAATGCATACAAGGGAACTTTCAGGAAGAAAAGTCTTCTTCATGAGATTTATGAAACAGTATCCAGGAAGTAGAAAGGGGTCCTGAAAATGTGAATTTGAGGGGGGGGGGGGCTGGGCGACAGAGTGCTTGTCTAATGTATGAGGCCCTGTGTTCCATCTCCAGCAGTGAAAAAGCATAAATAAAAGCAGCGTCACATATGGTAGAACACTGGCTCGTAAGGGCTATCACAAGCACAACCACGATGTTAGGGTAGAACAAAAAACACAATGTTAGTGTTCAGAACATTCTCGAGAAAGCTTTTGTTGAAACACAAAGTGATTTGAAGAGAAAGGCAAGAAAGATGAGAAACAGTTGCTACCAATATAAAACACAGAAAGACTATCCAGAAAAACATGAGCTACTCATCACAGGAAGTGTAAAGTGTGTGCTTTAGAGAAAGCTTGGCCTCTCTGTTGTCCTATAAAAAGTTTGGAGTGTGGACTTATAGCCACAGAAATCATGACAACTAGGCTGCAAAGAAAATGTACTTCTTTTACAAATACACTAAAGCACAGAGTATACTGGTGAGCTCATTCACTTTTTCAATTAATATTTTCCAAGCACTTATATATAATTGGTACTTTGGGGGAAGACACTTAACATCAAACTCAGTTCTCATCTCCAAAAATCTTCCAAAGTATCTGGAGAAGTGTCCAAAGCCACAGACTAGGTAATTACCCAGCCACTAACTCAGGCTGTTCCCAGTGGGGAAACTGAGCTTTTGTTCGGCCTAATGAAAATACATGCAGCATCTGTAAATCTATGTAACATGTCTTTCATTTGAATCTAAAAAGGTAACATTTCTTGATGATGCATAAATGATAGTCCCAATGCAACTCCTAAAATGCATTTCAGGCTACCAGATAAAAGAAACAGCCCAAAGTCTTTAACAGCTAGACACGGTCATATAAACAAGAAAACGTTATTCACAGATTTCTCTTCTATGAGGAAACTCTCCTCTCATGTATATATGCTCAGAACATACAACCAAGAAGTCAGAATTCTATGCTTTTTCCCAGAGTCCGGAGGAAATTCCTTTTCCTTTATACTTAACTCAACCAAGGATATACAGGCGCATGTGTATACAAGATTCTGAGCCAGGAACACTCACACCAGTAAGTGAAGATGCCCTCTTTAAACAATAATCAGTCTGAGGGCTGGAGCATATAGCTCAGTGATGGAGTGCTTACCTAGCATACACAAGGCCCTGGGTTTGATCCTCAAATAATAATAAAAATGAATAATTACACAAAGTGAGCAATCTAGTGCTGCAAATAAGACATAGAAATATTGCCGGGCGTTGGTGGCGTACGCCTTTAATCCCAGCACTCGGGAGGCAGAGGCAGGCGGATCTCTGAGAGTTCGAGGCCATCCTGGGCTACCAAGTGAGCTCCAGAAAAGGTGCAAAGCTACACAGAGAAACCCTGTCTCAAAAAAAAAAAAAGACATAGAAATATTAAATATAAATAATATGAGCTGGATATGGTGAAGCATACTTGTTATTCTAGCACTTGGTGACTGAGGCAGGAGGATTTCTGCAACTTAGAAGCCATTCTCCTTGTATTGAGTTCCAGGTAACCCTAAGTTACAATGTCTCCAAATACACACACACACACACACACACACACACACACAGAGTGCACATGAAGCCCATCATGGGGCCTCACAAAGACTAGTAGTTCAAGGCCATGTTTAGCAATGTAGTAAATGCAAGGCTAACCTGGGCTACATCAGCCCTTGTTGCAAAAACACAAATTAAATAAATAAAATAATAATATAATAAAATAATATTGTGAGAAATATCAAAATCTAAACCAGCTAGAGGAAGAGGCAAGGAAGGCAGATGAACAATGGAGCTGCTAGCAACAAAAGGACAGAGTAGAAGAGATAAGGGATGAGAGAAAAAAAGAAAAAAAGCTAACAAAGCCTGTGTGTAAAAGTGAAAAAAAAAAAAGCAAAATTCACACAAGGTCTCAATATAGGAAACAGACGAGAATTCACACAACTCACAGAAAGGTTGGAAGAAAATGTTCTAGGCAATTGGAAAATAAACACACACAAATTCAGCTAGCTATAGTGAGGGAGACTGCAGAAGATCTGAATTTTTCACACAGTGGGAAGAGTACTAATGGAGGGATTGTTACAGGACTCAAATCAAGAGAGAACAGGAGCCGGGCGTTGGTGGTGCACGCCTTTAATCCCAGCACTCGGGAGGCAGAGGCAGGCGGATCTCTGTGAGTTCAAGGCCAGCCTGGGCTACCAAGTGAGCTCCAGGAAAGGCGCAAAGCTACACAGAGAAACCCTGTCTCGAAAAACAAAAAAACAAAAAAAAAGAGAGAACAGGAAGGCAGACTGACATACCATACTATAGTACAACCACTGAGGGAAGAGGCTTATGTAAGCTATAATAGTTGACTATGCGCATGACTATGTAAAAAGGGAAACAAGTAATCACATCCTTGTCAATCCCACCCTCAGAGGGAATACATGAGGCTTATCACCTTGCTCATTAAAACAGAAGAATTATAGGAAAGAATCTTCACCTTCTAAAGGCCTGTGCCTGCTTAGACCCTGGGCTGCCACACCACATGGTGGCCACATAAATGAACTATGAGGTCACAGAAAATGTGGAAACAGTAAAAAGGTCCTAAACACTAACTCGAAATCAAAAGTGCAATGCAATGAATCCGACATGTTTCCAGCAGTGCTGACCTGTGATGCACCACTTGATTTCACTGCAGCTTTGTACCATGCACGCCACTGTACCACACAATGCCAAAGAATGTGACCTCAAACATCTGGCCTCATATTCAGGACTACTGTTTGCTATGAATTGTACTCTTTTATTATATTATGCATACAAAGATTTTCTCTCTTACAGAATTGTAACGGTTTAATTATGTCATCCCTTTGCATAGAAACATGAAAGGTTTATCTTTGCACGGTTATCATGCGAAGATGTTTTATCTTGAGGATTTTCTTAAGAAGAGTTTCATAAAAAGTAAACAGGCACATCCATCTCATTTGTATACAGCCTGCCTTCATCTTTAACTACGAAGAATTATTTAAAAGTAAACTTTTATTTTAAAATTTAAAAATTTTTTTTTCAGTTCTGAGAACTGTACCTAGGGTTTACCACTGAGCTACATCCCTAGTCCAAAAGAAAATACTTCTTGCGGGGAGATGGGGTGCTAGAGAATGGAATCCATGGTCTCCAACATGCCAAGCAAGTACTTTACCAATTGAGCCATATTCCCAGCCCTAAAAAGTTAAATTTATTCATTATTGTAAATGTTTAATCTATATGCCTATTTTATATACCTATATACCTACAGTCAATTAAAAAATTTTCAAGGTAAAATATGTCAAAAGAAGAAGAGAGCTGAGAAGCCGTGCTCTAAAGAAATGATTTAGAAGCTGGGCGGTGGTGGCGCACGCCTTTAATCCCAGCACTCGGGAGGCAGAGGCAGGCGGATCTCTGTGAGTTCGAGGCCAGCCTGGGCTACCAAGTGAGCTCCAGGAAAGGTGCAAAGCTACACAGAGAAACCCTGTCTCGAGAAACCAAAAAAAAAAAAAAAAAAAAAAAAAAAAAAACCAAAAGAAAAAGGGAAATAAAAAGAAGTGATGGAGGTACACACACAGTTCGAACACACATACTTCATTGCCTTAGAGCGCCTTTGAGAACTAAAAACCAAGTGACATTTGACATTACACTAGGGTACTGTACAGCATCTGAATTGTGACCAGTAAGAAAATCTGAGCAGGCAGTATTCACAACTCACTAAGTTACTCATATTCATCATTCATCTCCAAGAATAAATTACAAATCAATGAGAGAAAACAAACTGCAATGTATCTCGCCTACTCCTACTACCACCAGCCTCACTTGCTCCTGCAACACTACAAATTAAAAAAAAAAAAAAAAAACCACAGCTCTATTGGCACACACACCCAGACTCATTAACTGTTTCATCTGATGTCACTGACTTACGGACTGGACAGACAAACACTTAGGCACAGTGCTTACAACATGAAATCTTGTTCCCAGGAAGGCTGATCACCACGAACTGCTACAGTTGTGCTCTTCACATTCTGGACTTTCAGGGTCACGTATGTGTTAAATTTATCTTTGAAAGATTGCAAAACAGAGATGTTAATAGTATTCAGAGTACTACCCGATTTCACAAAGCCCTTAAATTAAGTGATATCAGAGGCTGGAGAGGAGAGATAGCTCAATATTCAAGAGCAATAGCATACTCTTCAAAAGGGAGGGTTCCAAGGGATCTGACACCCTCTTCTTACTTCCATACACATCAGGCACACATGTGGTTCACAGACACAGGCAGAATATCCATACACATAAAATTTTTAAAAGAGAGACAGAATTGAGTATTATCAAATTAAAGTATTAAATGTGCAATTAAAACTGAAGCTATCTGTTGTACAATTCAAGGCACAGCAGAACTACAAAAACTAATAAAACTATACACTTAATTTTAAGTATATAACCTACTTCAAATTTTAAGACATATATTTGGTGGGTAGATGAAGTGGTGAACATCCATAATCCCAGGACCAAGAGGATGCAGAGGTGAATCAGGAGTTTAAGACAGCCTCAGCTACATAGCAAGTTCAAGGCCAGCCTGACTATATGATAATCTCTGGGGCATGGGGGAGGGTAAGAATCCAACAACAAAAATGTATGTAATCACAAAATACAGAAACAGGTAAGAGCTCCAGAGCCCTTGATGAGGGACACACATTGAAGGGGAAACTGTCATGAAAGAACTGGATTTCAAGCTTGATCTATAGTTTACATGACAAGAAACATTGTCCTAAAGCTGAGGGAAGGAAATTCTCTGAGACGATAAACTGAGTATAAAACAAAGGGAGTAACCTAAAACTCAAACCTCAGACGTCTGAACCCTTCATATTTGTACTAAGCCAATTATGCAATCCAGGCTGTCTTAAATTTCACTATTCTGACTTTGAACTCAAGATTTTCCGGCCTCGCCGGACAGCAGTAGCACTAGGGAGGCAGAGCCAGGTGGATCTCTGAGAGTTGGAGGCCAGCCTAGTCTACAGAGAAATCCAGGACAGGCACCAAAACTACACAGAGAAACCCTGTCTCGGGAAAAAAAAAAAAAGATTCTCCTGCCTCAGCTGCTGGGTAGTAGGACTACATGTGTGTACAACCACAAGTGGCCTGAGGGTTTGCTTTTTTTTTTTTTTTTTTTTAAAAAAAAAATTTTTTTTAAAGCAAAAAAAAAAAAAAGCTACCCTGTTAACTCGTCAAATTGCCAAATGCTGCTTATGTTAGATAATGTGAGAAAATGGGTACTGGTGCACACTGTCTATCAGAAAATAAACTGTCCAAGTATCCTTTAAAAGGTATGTGGTTTTTAGCCAGACAAGGAGACTAGACAGGAAGAGCTCACATTTCAGGCCAGCCTAGGCTAAAAAAGCAAGACTGTCTCAAAAGCAGAAACAAAACTAACCCAGGAGCTGGCTCCGTGGGTCGAATGCTTATTGCAGAAGCAAGAGGACCTGAGCCCAGATCCCTCGCACCCTGGGAAAGGAGCAGCAGGTAACCTGAGCCCAGATCCCTCAAACCCTGGGAAAGGAGCAGCAGGTAACACGTCTATAACCTAGAGAGACAGAAACAGGTGGGTCTTGAGGGCTGGCTAGCCAGGTAGTCTAGCCAAAACAGCTAGATACAGATACGGTTAGAGACCCTGTCTCAAAAAATATGGCAGAGGACTGAGAGAGATACCCAGTGTCGACCTCCAGCCTGGACACATGTAAGCACAAGGGCATGCACTTACACACGTGCACATACATACAAAATAATGTGGCTTTATAGCAAGATGGTAAGTTTATAATTGTACAAAAGATATGTGATGATAAAACCCAACACTTATAACGGGACCCTCACCCATGTCCAGAAGTAGGAATGGATGCAGCAGACCACAGAGCTGTGATTTAGGGTTTGTTTTTTATTTATTTTCTTGTTTGAGATCAAAACGAGGGTCTCACACATGGTAGCCAAGGTCTTGAGCACCCAGCTATGCTTCTAAACCCTGAACTACATTTAGTATCATAAGATCTTAAACTTGAGCTGGAGAAAGGGCTAAGTGGTGGAGCATCTTCATAGCATGTGAGGTTCCAAGGTTTAATCCTCAGTACTAGAAAATACAATTTACATCTTTTTCCAGGTTGGGTGGTACACCCCTGTAATCCTAGCAGTTGGAAGCTAGAGACAGGAGGACCCAGGGGCTTGCTGACCATCCAATCTAACCAACTGGGGAGCTCCAGCTTCACTGAGAGACCCCTGTCTCAAAAACTGAAGTGGAAAGCAATTAAGGAAGAGAGCCAAGGTCACATCTGGCCTCCAAGCACACCCATGTGTACAGGCATGCACAGCTGCACACACATTGACATATATGCATGCTACTAATAATCTTTTATTTTATGTTAGAAACAGGATCTCTCTATGGAGTCCTAGCTATGCTGAAACTAAATATGTAGACCAGGCTGGCCTTGAACTCAGATTCTCCTGCCTCTGCCTAGGAGTACTGGGATTAAAGGCGTGTGCTACCACACCTGGCCAGTTAATTTTTTTAAAGCTCATATAATTTTTGATACCAGTAGAATATTCCAGCCAAGGATGGTAGCTCATGTTTGCAACTGCAGTACTTAGGAGGCTGAGACAGAATTATTGAAAAATAAAATCCATCCTAGGCCACATAGTAACTTTCAGATCAGCTTGGGATATAGAGTGGCACTCTGTTTAAAAAAATATAAATAAATAAATAAATAAAGGAGGATTGACAAAGTACTTGCCTAAAATGCATAAGCCCCTGGGTTTGATTTCCCAGCACCACATACTTGGAATGGTGGTACACACCTATAATCCCAGCAGTTGGGAGGGGGAGACAAGGTGATCAGAAGTTCAAAGTCATCCTCAGCTACATAGCAATGTCAAGGCCACCCTGGGTTACATGAGATCTATCTCAAAAGAATTTTTTAAATTAAAAGTAAATTTAAAGGTCAGCAAGAAGTCTGAAGCAAGTGTGCCTGCTACCAAGACTAGCAACCTCAATCCTGAATCTGATTTCCTAGAACCCACATAGAGGAAGGTCAGAAATGACTTCCAAAAGTTACCCTCTAACCTCCACACACATGCTGCAGCATGAGCATGCACGGGCATACACACAGAAAAATAAAGTTAAACTAATAAAAATTAAAATTTTTGCTGGGCCATGGTGGTGGTGGTGGTGGTGGTGGTGGTGGTGGTGGTGGTGGTGGTGGACGCCTTTAATCCCAGCACTCGGGAGGTAGAGGCAGGCGGATCTCTGTGAGTTTGAGGCCAGCCTGGTCTACAAAGCTAGTTCCAGGAAAGGCTCCAAAGCTACACAAAGAAACCCTGTCTCAAAATAAATAAATAAATAAATAAATAAATAAATAAAATTTTTAAGCTTCTAGGGCTGGGGATATAGCTCTGTAGCAGAGGGTGTGTTTAACACAAATAAAATACAGGAAAACAATTGCCAACACCAAAATATCATTTTTCCTTTACAACTTTTTTAATTAAGAACCATTTTTAGGGGCTAGAGAGAAGGCTCAATGCTTAAGAGCACTGGCTATTCTTCCAGAAGTCCTGAGTTCAATTCCCAGCAATCACATGGTGGTTCACAACCATCTATAGTGGGATCTGATGCTCTCTTCTGGCATAAAGTTGATGGAACACTCATATACATAAATCTCTTTTTTTAAAAAAAAAAAAACATTTTCAGCAATAATAAACATTTTAAAAATACATAGCTATGACCCAGTGACTGTATTTTTTAGACTCTAGCATAAATATGTATTTACAAAACTGGGCAATCATAAATATACAATAACATTCATTGTTTATAACAGCAAGACACTGAAAAGTAACAAATATTTATCCATAGGGACCTTGGGTACAAATCTACAAGAGAATCTACACAGCACTTTAAAAGAAAATACCTGATATACACAAATGCAAAAGGATTTTTATGATGCATCACTGAGGTAATTAAGCATGCTTCACACAGAGGTGTGTGTGATCTATTTATGTTTATAAGAATACATATAAAAAAGATATGGAGGGGCTGGAGAGATGGCTCAGTAATTAAGAGCACTGAGAATCCGGGTTCAATTCCCAGCACACACACACACACACACACACACACACACACACACACACACACGGCAGCTCACACCTGCCTGTAACTCATTTCAGGGGACCTGACACCCATGGCAAAACACCAATGCACATAAAAATAAAAAATAAAAAAATTAGAAAAAAAAAAGATCTAGAAAGGTATACAAAAAAGCTTCTAAATAATTGCTTTAGAGAGGTATAATTGGGTTGGTAAGAGAAAATGATAGGCTGGGCAGTGGTGGCACAAACCTTTAATCCCAGCACTTGGGAGGCAGAGCCTGGCGGATCTCTGTGAGTTCAAGGCCAGCCTGGTCTACAGAGAGAGATCCAGGACAGGCACCAAAACTACACAGAGAAATCCTGTCTCAAAAAAACAAAAAGAGGGGGAGGCGGACAGAGAGAATGATAAACTTTTTATTGATAAATACAGATAAAAATACAGGTAAACAAAGTTAAATGTTTTATAGCAGTGGATTAATAATTTCAAGAATTAACTGAGTGAATTAAGCCAATGAATTTAAGTAGTAAACTAAATGAAATCGTTGTTGTTGTTGTTGTTGTTGTTGTTGTTGTTGTTCTTTTCTGAGACAGGGTCTCTTTATGTAGCCCAGGCTGACCTGGACATGCAATCCTTCTGCACCAGCCTCCCAAGTACTAAGATTATAGAAATGTATCACCATGCCCAGCTTATAATTAATGAGTCTTTTTTTAAGATTGCTTTTGAGGGGCCAGTGAGATGGTTCAGCAGGCAGAGGTAACTGAAGCCTGAACAACCTGACTTCATTCTCTGAAAACCACATGGTAGAAGCAGAGAATGGAATCTCCAGGAACTCAGGTCATCAGAGGTGCACAGCAAGTGCTTTATCCCTGAGCCATCCTTCTGGCCTATGATTTTTGTTTTTGATTTTTAAGATTGCTCTAAGGGAGACAGAGAGATGGTTCAGTGGTTAAGAGCACTTGCTGCTCTTACAGAGGACCTGGGTTCAATTCCCAGTGCCGATATGGCAGCTTACAGCTGTCTGTAACTCTAGTTCCAGGGGATATGACACCCTTTTCTGGCCTTCTTGAGGTCCTGCATGTAAAACACACACACACACACACACACACACACACACACACACACACACACAGTTTTTTAAAGACTGCTTTAAAACACACACACACACACAGTTTTTTAAAGACTGCTTTAAATCACAGCAAGCATGAAAGATAACCATAATGGAGGGCTAGACTTACCTGGTGAACCCTGGAATTTGGCTCTTTTGACTGCAAAAAAACAAAAGAGGTAAAATTAGGAAGTTAAGTCTAATTATTGGGAAAAGAGTCTGAACATTTGTTCAAAGACCCTCTCAAAGATATTCAACCTAATCTCATACCCAGTGGAAAAAATCTCCATGTCCACCTCCTGACAAGGAGGTAGAGAAAGCCAAACGGCATGGGATCAGTTTTATGTTAGATGACTTTCTAAAATTTAAGTTTAGGGCTGGAGAGATGGCCCAGTGGTTAAGAACACTAGCTGCTCTTCCAGAGGACCTGAGTTCAATTCCCAGCAATCACACGTGGTGAACAACCATCTACAATGGGATCTGATGCCCTCTTCTGGCCTAAGGTCAGTAGATCACTCATACACATAAAATAAATACATCCTTTTTTATTTAATGTTTAAAAACGTTTAAGTTATAGATGTTCCTTCTTTAAAAGCAATCATCGCGCTGGAAGTAAGCACTTACCTTGCATGTATGAGGCCCTGAATTCTACCCTTAGCCAAACAAAAAGGTAAGAAATAAACTTTTAAAAAGGAAAATCCCGGCCGGGCGGTGGTGGCGCACGCCTTTAATCCCAGCACTCGGGAGGCAGAGCCAGGCGGATCTCTGTGAGTTCGAGGCCAGCCTGGGCTACCAAGTGAGTCCCAGGAAAGGCGCAAAGCTACACAGAGAAACCCTGTCTCGAAAAACCAAAAAAAAAAAAAGGAAAATCCCTCCAGTTCATTCTCACCAAAACAAGAGTTTGGGGAAAATACAGAGGCTAGCTTTTCAACCAAGAGTGAGACATGACTTTGAGAAGAAGCAGTTATCAAGAGGGGCTCCTGTCATAGTCACACAGAACTGCTTCTCAAGAGTCCTACAGCCAGAACTGCACATGCAGCTCCTGGGGGAAGCCTAGGAAACTGCTAGAGCTGGACTCATGGCTCAAGTCTGGAATCCTAGCACTGGGGAGCCTGGGGCAGGAGAGCTGCTGCAAGTTCAAGGGCAGCCTGGGCTACAGAGTGAGAAAGCAGCAAAATCAAGCCATGAAGATTAAAGACAAGTGCTGGGGGTGAGGGTGGAGTGGGAGGAGGTGTTGTTGTAGCAAAGTGCCTAGAAAGTATACACAAGGATTTGACTTGCCTTTCTCTATGTTCTACATTACAAATAAAAGCTTCCCTTAATTGACATCTACCTCACTGAGTACTTCCAAGGTAAGTCACTTACTACTTTCCACAAGGCCATCAAATCTCCATTTCAGTCAGTACTTATTATTATTAAAGTCTATTTCTTCGTTTTTTCTTTTTTTAACCCAAAGTATGTCTTTTGTAGTCTCACATAAATTCAGATCCTCTTCCCAAATATTCTTTTTCATAAATGTGGAGAAAGTAGAGCAGGTCATGTGGAGCGTGCCTTTAATCCCAGCACTTGAGAGACAGAGACTAGTGGATGAGTTTAAAGCCAACTTGGTCTACATAATGAGTTCCAGAGCTACATAGTGAAACCCTGTCTTTAAAAATTAAAAGAGAGAGGGGGAGAGAAGGAGCTAAGGAAGGAGCTAGGGAGGGAGAGAGAGAGGGAGAACACATTTCAGCTGGGTTTGGTAGTGCTTGCTTGTAATCCTAGCACTTAAAAAGTAGAGGCAGGCCTGGCGGCGGCGGCGCACGCCTTTAATCCCAGCACTTGGAAGGCAGAGGCAGGCGGATCTTTGTGAGTTCTGGTCTACAGAGAGAGATCCAGGAAAGGCGCAAAGCTACACAGAGAAACCCTGTCTCAAAAAAAAAAAAAAAAAAAAAAAAAAAGTAGAGGCAGGAAGAACAAGAGTTCAAAGTTAGCCTCAGCTATATGAAACTCTTCCATAAAACCCAAACAGGACCCATGAGACAGCTAAGTGAATAGGTGATTGTTTCCATGTCTAACCATTTGAGTTTGATTCCCAGGACCCATATGGTAAAAGAGAAAACCAACTTTCCAAAACTGTCCCCTAATATCCACACGCACACTTTTGCATGCACATACACACATCAAATAAATAAAAATGTAGCTTTAAAAATGTTTAATAAAAGCAAGACAGTAGTGGCACATACCTTTAATCCCAGCACTGGGAGGCAAAGGCAAGTAGATCTTTGTAATCTAGGCTAGCCTGGTCTACAGAGTGAGTTCCAGAACAGCCAGGGCTACACAGAGAAACCTTGTCTCAAAAAAACAACAATAAACTGTTTAATAAAATTAAACTATTTTAAATAATCACCATTGCCTTATCAATACCTATAAAAATTAAAATAAGCATAAATGAAAATTAACCAACAAAATTTTAAAAATAGTTAAAATTTAAAAATTAGCTGATTGGACTGATCAATGCCTATAGTCCTATCGCTTGGTGGACAGAGGCAGGAGGTTCTACACAAACTGGAGGTCATATAATGACTTCTAAGTATTAGGCCAGTCAGAGATACATAGTAAGATCCTGTCTCCAAAATGGGGCTAAAGAGATGGCTCATGAGATGACAGCACTAGCTGCTACTGCAGAGGACCTGGGTTCAGTTCCCAGCACCCACACGGTGGCACACAACCAACTATAACTCTGTTCCAGAAGCCCACATCCTCACCTGGCCTCCTTGGGCATCAGAGACACACATGGTGCACACACATACATTTAAGCAGAACACTCATATACATAAAATTCAAAAATAAGAAATCCTTTCTCAAAAAAAAGGGAGGGAACTAAAATAACATTACATGGAATGGAAATTATCTTACTATAATTAATAAATAGGTATGATAGATTAATTATTATGTCTAATAATCCATCCTGAAATCCACTAACACTACAGCTTTTAAGGCAGGAAACAGAGGAGAAGAGAGAAGAGAGAGAGATCAGAAAAGGGGGGAAATGGACCCAACAGTGTGCGTGCTGTAATCCTGGCACTTGGGAGGATAACACAGGAGGCCCACGATGTCAAACCCTACATTATGTAAGACCTTGTCTCATGAAGTTAAAAAAATTGCTGGCTCAGTGGTGCACACCTTTGATTCCAGCACTGGAGAGGTAGAGGCAAGCACATATCTGAGTTCACTCGGATGTGAGACTACCACAGTTTTAGTTTTTTGGGGTTGTTGGTTTGATTTTTGGTTTTTTGTTTTGATTTGTTTGTTTGTTTTTCAAGACAAGGTCTCACTATGTAGCCCTGACTGTCCTAGAACTCAATATGTAGACCAGGCTGGCTTTGAATTCAGAGATCCACCTGCCTCTGCCTCCTGAGGGCTGGAATTAAAGGAATGCACCACTCCACCTGACTCATAGTCTTAGTTTTTAAGTCCTAACATTAGATCTAAATGGGATAGCGCTTGCTTTAATTCCAGCATTTGAGAGGTGGGAGCAGTAAGAGCGAGAGTTCAAAATAGTCTTTGAGTTAAATACTGAATTTTAGGCCAATCTACACTATAAAACCTATACTATTTTGTTTTCAAAAAACAAAATCTTTATGCTATTCATGTGTAAAAATAGGTCCATGTTACTTTCAGCATGAGATTTTTGTTGTTTGTCTTGGGGTATTTTGGTTCTGTTTGTCTATTTTGTTGTTTTGTGGGGGGTGGCATTAAGATAGATCTCACTATGTAGCCCTGGTTGGTCTGGAACTCACTCTGTAGACCCGGCTGGCCTTGATTTCATAGAATTCTGCCTACCGCTGCCTCCCAAATGCTGGGATTAAAGTCGTGCACCACCAGACCTGGCTTCAACATTTTTTTTTAAGATTTTATTTATTGTGCATTGTTGTTTTGCCTGTGTGAGGGTGTTGGGTCCCCTGGAACTGTAGTTACAGACAGTCCTGAGCTGCCATGTGGGTGCTGGGAATTGAACCTGGGTCCTCTGGAAGAGCATCAGTACTCTTAACCGCTGGGCCATCTCTCCACCACCCCCACCCCCC
>CABHPP010125827.1:2056-13747 GCA_902168425.1 Peromyscus attwateri | reverse complement strand
ACACACACACACACACACACACACACACACACACACACTTAAAACAATTTTAAAGATATTTTCTGCCCTCCCGAGTCTCATACTCTAAACAAAAGGAACAGCTGTACCAGACAATACCTGGACTGTCTGACTCTATCCATAAGAGCAAAACTCTCTCTTGCAAAAACAGTCAAAACCAATACAGAACCTGATATCAACTCAATCTGTTTGACTAGATCCATCTTAAAGTCAACTTTCCAGTCAAGCATGGTGGCTCATGCCTATAATTCCAGCACATGGGAGGCTAAGGGAGGAGGAATGCCATGAATTCAAAGCTAACCTGAACTACAGAGTAAGCTCCGTCTCAAAAAAAAAAAAAAAATTAAAAAATAACCCTACCTCCCCAATAATTACGTATGTACACATGAGTGTGTTACTGGGGCTGCAACCTGGGGCCTCAGGAATGCTAGACAAGTGCTCTATCCTCAGCTACATCCCCAGCTCCTAGCTCACTTACTTTATTTTGAGACAGGGTCTTTAAATTTGATCTGTAGCACAGACAGGATTTGAATTTGTGTCCTCCTCCCTCAGCCTCTTCAGGAGCTAGGATTACATGCCTGCACTAATACTACCTTCAGAGATTCAATACATTTCTGTAATTAAATAATTAGTACTGCTTATTTAAGTCTGAATAGACAGACTGAAGGAATCATACATTATGAGACCTGGAAATGATAATTCATCTCTGTACTCTTTTTTTCTTAATTTTTTTCATTTTCTTTTTTGTTTGTATATTTTTGTTACTGTTTGTTTTGTTGCTATTGTTTGTTTGTAGCCTTGGCTATTCTGGAACTCACAGAATCCACTTGCTTCTACCTCCTGAGTGATGGGAATAAAGGCATGTGCCACCATGCTCAGATGTCTGCATATTTTTGCTGTTGCTGCTATTGTGGTTTTGTTTGAAACAAGACATCATTATGTAGACAATGTGGCCGGTAACTATATAATCCATGCCAGTGTCAAACTCCTAAGTGTTAAGATTACAGGTATATGCTGCCACACCTAGTTTCTCTGAACTCTTGCCAAGATAGAACCAATAATGTTTTCTACTTAGAAACTCCTTGTGACCTAATGAATAAAAAGTGTGGGTAACTATTTAGGCCTGGACTTACTCTAAAACTGAAAGAAAAAACAAGAGTGCTTAAGCTAGGCATGATGGCACATACCTATGATCTCAGAACTTGGGAGGTAGAGGCAAGAGGATCAGTCATATTCACCTACAAAGGAAGTTTGAGGCCATCTTGAGTTATATGAGACCCTATCTTTAAAAAGGGAGGAGGAAGGATACATTTCCTCAATTTTCTACTTTGATCTCTAGAAAAGAAAAGCAGATAAAGGATCAGACCAGAAGCCATATCTTATAATAAGGAGTGTATATTAACCTGAATAAACTACTGGATATATCACCACGGAACCCCAAGCACGGAAAAGGGGAGAGAGAGAGAGAGAGAGAGAACACAGAAGTGTTAAAAGCAAAAGACTAAAAAGAAAGAAAAGGGTAAGGCCGGGCGTTGGTGGCGCACGCCTTTAATCCCAGCACTCGGGAGGCAGAGGCAGGCGGATCTCTGTGAGTTCGAGGCCAGCCTGGGCTACCGAGTGAGCTCCAGGAAAGGCGCAAAGCTACACAGAGAAACCCTGTCTTGAAAAAAACAAAAAAACAAAACAAAGAAAAGGGTAAGATGGGAAGAACTTAAAATATCCTCATTATGGGGCTGGAGAGATGGAGAGTGATTAAGAGCACTGGCTGCCCTTCCAGAGGATTTGAGTTTGAATCCTATCACCCATTTCAGTCCCAGGAGATCCAACACCCTCTTTTGGCCTCTGAGGGTACAGCCAGGCGTTGGTGGCACACGCCTTTAATCCCAGCACTCGGGAGGCAGAGCCAGGCGGATCTCTGTGAGTTCGAGGCCAGGCTGGTTTCCAAAGCGAGTTCCAGGAAAGGCACAAAGCTACACAGAGAAGCCCTGTCTCGAGAAAAAAAAAAAAAAAAGCTATACATACAAAATATTTTTTAAAAACCAGACTGCAACCCACAGCTCTAGGGAGGCTAGCAAGCAAGGAGGACGCTAGGAGGGACGCATGGATCGCCCAGCAAAGGAGAAATAGATGAGATCTACATGAGCAAACTGGGGGTGAGGGAGGGTAATGGAGAGCAAGGAATAGAAGATAAGAACATAGAGGAACAGGAGTTTCAAGTTGGAACAGGGACAGAGTGGGAGAGCAAGGAGAGAGATACCATGATAAATGCAGACATCGTGGGAATAGGGAGAAACAGAATGCTAGAGAAGTTCCCAGGAATCCACAAAGATGACCCCACCTTAGACTACTAGCAAAGAGTCAAGAGGGTGCCTGAACTGGCCTACTCCGGTAATCAGATTAGTGAATACCCTAACTATCATCATAGAGCCTTCATCCAGTGACTGATGGAAGCAGATGCAGAGATCCACAGCCAGGCGCCAGGCTAAGCTCCAGGAGTCCAATCGATGAGAGAGAGGAGGGCTTCTACGAGCAAGGGACATTAAGATCATGATAGGAAAACATACAGAGACGGCCAGCCAAACTAGTGGAAACGCATGAACTGTGGACCAACAGCTGTGGAGCCCCCATGGGACTGGACTAGGCCCTCTGGATAGTCGAGACAGTTGTTTAGCTTGAACTGTTTAGGGGGCCCCCAGGCAGTGGGATCAGGATCCATCCATGGTACATGAGGCAGCTTTTTGGAGCCCAATGCCTATAGTGGGACACCTTGCGTAGCCTTGGTGCAGGGAGGAGGGGCTTAGGCCTGCCTAACTGAATGTACCATGCTCTGCTGACTCCCCATGGGAGACCTTGCCTTGGAGGAGGTGGAAATGGGAGGTGGGTTGGGGCAGAAGGCTGGGGGGCCGGAGGAGGGAGGAGAGGGGGATCTGTGGTTGGTATGTAAAATAAATAGAAAATTTAATAAAATAAAATTAAAACTAAAATTGACCTGTGTGTAGTAGCACATATCTTTTATCCCAGCACTCAGGAGGCAGGCGGATCTCTATAAGTTCAACACAGTGAGTTCCCAGACAGTCTGGACTGTCTCAATTTTTTTTTTAAATTTTTTCTCTTCATGGGGCTGGGGTGTGTCACTCAGTGGTAAAGTATTTGCCTAGCACGTGCATGGCCATGAGTTCAATTCTCAACATCACATACAGACACTAAATAAATATATACCTATAAAGCTACATTAGAAAGTTTTTAGCTGGGCAGTGATGGCTCACGCCTTTAATCCCAGCACTCGGGAAGCAGAGGCAGTCGGATCTTTGTGAGTTTAAGGCCAGCCTTGGCTACAGAGCTAGCTCCAGGACAGCCAGGGCTACACAAAGAAACCCTGCCTTGAACAACTAAGAAAAAGAAAAAAAAGTTTTATATCCTGATCAACAGGCAGCAGGGACAGAAAGAGAGACAGACTGGGCCTGGCATGGGCTTCTGAAACCTCAAAGCCCACCCTTAGTGACACACTTCCTCCAACAAGGCCACACCTCCTAACCCTTCTAATCCTTCTCAAATAGTGCCACTCCCTAATATCTAAGCATTCAAATATATGGGCCTAAGGCAGCCATTCTTATTCAAACCACCACACTCTAAATGCATGTAGCTGAATTTCTATCTCAGAAACAAGAAAGTAGAAAAGAACTGAAAGTATAACTCATGTACTTAAGAGCTAGGCTGATCACTTACCAGAGCTATAGTAAGACTCTATCCCCCCCCAAAAAAAAAAAAACAAAAGAAAGAAAGAAAAGAAAAACCCACCATACAAACAACAAATTCCTCGGTCCCCCCCCCCCCATACCCTTGTCTCCCCATTCACAATACAGACCAGGCACAATGGCCTAGGCTGAGGTGTACATGGGGTAGGTTCATTCTGCCTCCTCTTTCTATACAGTCAGTGTAAGAACACAGCCTGTGGTAAGCACAAGGAGGCTACAATTTCCTCTTTAAAGATTAATTAAAACATAGTCAACTGTCCAAGGCCTCACACTTAATTAAACAGTGCACTCTGAAATTCAAGCCCAGATTTGAAAGCCTACACTTTGGGCAGCCCACAGCTTTCTCACTACAGCACTAATATCAGATCCACACCAACTGAAATAGCTCATGCTATAATTTATGCCAACATAAACCAAGTCAAAGAAAAACAAAATTAATTTCGTGAAAATATGGTAGTGTGGCCAGCTACAGTAGCACATGCCTATAACCCCAGTGCTAAGGAGACTGCATTGGGATCTAGAGTCCCAAGGGATTAAAAGATGGCTCAGTCAATAAGGTACTTGCTATGAAAGCATGAGGGCCTGAGTTCATATCCCAAGCACTTATAAAATAAATAAATAAATAAACAGCATGGCAGTGAGTGCCTGTGATTCCAGCACTGGACAGGGATGGTAATCAGACACCTCAGGAGCTCACCAGCCAACTAGCCTAGCTAAATTAGTGAGCTCCAGGTGCAGTGAGAGACCTTAACCCAGTAAGGTAGAGAGCAACTGACGAAGACATTGATTGACCTCTGGCTTACACACACACACACACACACACACACACACACACACAAGAGAGACAAAAAAAAAAAAAAAAAAAAAAGAAAGAGAGACAGAGACAAAGAGAGAGTGTTAGTTCCAGACCAGCCTGTAACATATACTTTCCTTGACTAGCTTGGGCGAGACAGTAAGACTATCTCAAAAAAGTCAGGGAGGCAGCAAGATGTCACAGTGAGTAAATGCACTTGCCAGGCAAGCCTGGCAGCCTGAGTTCAATCTCCGAATTCCACATAAAAGTGGAAAGTATCATGGATAGTGTATAGCATAGATAGTGTAAACAAAACTAAATAATGTATATATGATTTCTTGCACTCCTATAGAGTTCTTAAAGTTATTTTTTTCCTTTTACATTAATACTAAGGATTGAACTCAGGGCTACTCATATGCTGGCGAGCACTCTCCACCACTAAGTTACAAGCCCAGCCCATCTGAAAAGTCTTTAAATATCACTGGTAAATTTCTACTACACTTCATAGATTTTTATAACTTGAAGAGACTAAAAATGAAGAATGTACAAATATGATGCCTTGTACTTTAAAAACACAATTTATCCAAGAGCCAAAAAAAATTTACTAACTATAAGGTCCTTTTCAAACCAAAAGACAAATAAGTACTTACGTCAAACCTCAACTAACAAAGCCGATGACTAATTCTAAAGTAAACACAATCCAGGTTATAACTGAATACATACAAGTGCTCATGTATCTTTTAAAATGTTTTATAAATAAGTAAGCCTCAGTTGTGTTTACATTAATACACTATCAGATTTCTATAGTTACTATTTATCAGAAAACAATTCAAGTTTGCTTACACATGTACAGGACAAGGTCAATTCAGCCATCTACCTAACTACTTTCTAAATCAAGTGATTATTAAAATTCTAGTGAAGTGTAAAGAAAAAATAAGGCATTTTCAAATTCAGTCAACTTAATGTTTAACTTAATAACTAACAATGATATTTTAAGATCTTTTACAAAGCTGGGCGTGGTGGTACACACCTTTAATCCCAGCACTCAGGAGGCAGAGACAGGGGAAACTCTGTGAGTTCGAGACCAGCCTAGTCTACATAGTAAGTTCCAGGACAGATAAGAGCTACATAGTAAAACCCTGAGAGAGAGAGAGAGACAGAGAGACAGAGACAGAGAGAGCAAGCAAGCTCTTATAAGGCTTGGTGATACAAACCTGTGATTTCAGCTACTTGGGAGGCTGAGACAAGAAGATTCCAAGTTCAAGGCCAGCCTGGGTTAACTTGGTAAGGCCCTGTCTCAAAAAATAAACATGGAAAAAAAAGTTGTAACTAAAGAATAGAGTACTTGCCTAGCATTCATTGAGTCCCAGTGCCAAAAGTCTCTTATCTAGCACACAAATCATAATTGCTATTTTATTATTTTGTAGATAGGTTTCACTATGTTGCCCAAGCTGGCCCCATACTCCTAGGCTCAAGAAATTCTCCTACCTCAGTCTCCCCAGCAGCTGGAACTATAGCCGTAGACCGCTGTAGCAGACCCATTTATTGGTATTTATTAAAATTCACTAACTAGGTCTGGGGATGTAGTTCAGCTGGCAGAGTGCTTACCTCGAATGCATGAGATACTAGAACCACATAAATTGAGTGGGATGGCACACGTCTACAATCCCAGCATTAAGGAGGTGGAGGAAAGAGAATCAAGAATTCAAGGTCATCCTCCTCTACATTTGATGCCAATGTATAGTCACAGCACTCTGCGTGCACCTGATCTATTTTAAAAGATCTTAGAAGTTAAGCAGGGTCAAGCCTGGTTAGTACTTGGATGGAAGAGTTTAAGTCCAGTCTGTGCTATATGAGACACTGTCTGAAAATACCAAATAAATAGCCAGGCATAGTGGCACATGAGGCAGAGACAGGCGGATCTCTTGAGTTCAAGGCCAGCCTGGGCTTAGTGAGTCACTGTCTCAAAAACTTATTAAGTTACTAACACACTGAACCCAAATCAAATGTTTAATTAGCATTCTCTATTATGTAATACTGAGAGCCTGTAAGGTAAAGCTACAAGTAAGAATTCAAGTCATTAAGTGCATGTGCTCAGAAGTATGTTACTGGCTTACCTTACCTCTTCTCTCTAGTTAGAACAAGTCACGGAACTAGATCTCAAGGAAATTAAAAAGCAACAGCTGATGTCATAGAAACCAAGAAACACCTACCATCATCTGACTAGGGGCAGAGGTTATGACCTCCTGAATGGCTTCTACTAGAAACAGCTGGACTCTTCTCCTAAGCAAGCAATACTGACACCACAACAGCATGTTGCCAGACCAATGTTCTTAAATGTCAATTATTGGTACCTTATTTTATTTCAGTAATTTATTGTGATTTCATTAGTGTGCTCTTTTAATAGTGAGCAGATTAGAATTACTGATTCAGGAGCTAGGGAGATGGCTCACTGGTAATCCCAGCACTGGGGAGGCTGAGACAGGTGAATCTCTTTGTTTCGAAGTTCGAGGCCAGCCTGGTCTACAGAGTGAGATCCAGGACAGCCAAGGCTACACAGAGAAACCTTGTCTCAAAAAACAAAAAATGCTTTCTGTAAAGATTGAAAGCCTAAGTTTGAATTCCCAGAATCCACATAATAGCTGGACTCAGTAGTATGTGTCTGTGACCCCAAGAGATGAGAACAGAGACAGGAAAATTCTCCAGGGCACGAACAACAAAAAGGCCCAGTCTCAAACAAGATGGAAGATGAGGACAACACCCAAAGCAGCCCTTACCTTCATATGGATGCACACACATATCTCTCTCTCTCTCTCTCCCTCCCTCCTTCTCTCTCCCTCCCTCCTTCTCTCTCTCTCTCTCTCTCTCTCTCTCTCTCTCTCTCTCTCTCTCTCACACACACACACACACACACACACACACACACACACACACAGAGGAGATTTTTTTTTTAATGTAGCATGGCAGGAGAAATGACTTAGCAGTTAAGAGCACATACTGCTCTGCAGAGGACTAGAATTCAGGTCCCAACACCTATGTCAGGTGGCTCTGAACCACCTGGAACTCCAGTTTCACAGGACCCAAACCCTCTTCTGGCTTCCCTGGGTACCTGTACACATATGCATATAACTAACACAAACACATATACATAAATAAAATAAATCTTTTAAAAAGAAAGAAAGAAATCAGGGGACTGGTTGCTCTTCCAAAGGATCCAGCAATTACATGGTGGTTCACAACTGCCTGTAACTCCAGTTCCAGGGGATCCATTGTCCTCTTCTGGAATCCATAGGTACTAGAGACTAAAGTACACAGACACACATTCAGGCAAAACACCCATACACATAAAAGAAAAATAAAGGAGAAGAAATCAGGACATATAAAGTGTAATTTTATGCACAAGATTAAAAAGGAAACAGATAAAAGAAAAAGGGGTTAGATTAACTTTTTTCTCTTGTGGGTGTATTTTCCAATTTTTTTCTTATTTCTTCACTTTTTAATCTTTATTTTAGCTTTTGTGTTTTTGAGACAGGGTCTCATGTATCCCAGAGTAGTCTTGAACTAGATATATAGTCAAGGGTGATCCTGTATTCCTGATCCTTCGGTCTTCACCTCCCAAATTTTGAGACTGCAAGTATGAGGTACCACTACTGGTTCTGTTTTTGTTACTGTTGGTTGGTTGGTTTGGTTTGGTTTTGGTTGTTTCTTTCTTGTTGTGTTTTAGGGTTTGGGGGCTGGGTTGGTTGGTTGATTGGTTTTTGGTTTTTTGTGGGGGTTGAGTTGTTTTTTTTTTTCAAATATTTATTTTATTTTATGTGCATTGGTGTTTTGCCTACATGTATGTCTGTGGGAGGGTGTCAGATCTTGGAGTTACAGACAGTTGTGAGCTGCCATGTGGGTGCTGGGAATTGAACCAAGGTCCTCTGGAAGAGCAGGCAGTGCTCTCAACCACTGAGCCATCCCTCCAGCCCCAGGGGGTTGAATTTTTTTGAGTTTTGTTTTTGTTTTGAGACAAGGTCTTACCATATAACCTTAGCTAGCTAGACTGGAACTTGCTATGTAGGCCAGCCTGACCTAGAACTGGCAGAGATCTTCCTGCCTCTGCCTCCCAAGTGCCGGGATTAAAGGAATAAATCATGATGCCCAGCTAGATTTTTGTACTTTGAGACAGGATCTATACAGGCTAGACTATTTTTGTTTTCTTTGAAAAAGCCTCAAATTCAATATTGCTCTTACCTCAAACTTCCAAATGCTCAGATTACAAGTGTGCCATCATGCCCAGTTTATACTATTCTTTGTGTACATGTGTGTTCACAGTAAGTCATCCATATGTACAGTGCACATGTGTGTATGCAGAGACTGCTGAATTTTTACCACACATTTTTTTAATCACTGTGGAACTCACTAGCACAAACAGAGACTCTCATGCTTTTTTTTTCTTTGATCTATGAACCTGTCCTACACATCCAGTAGACTGATGCTGCTCCAGTTAGATTTTCTGTTGCTATCATAATCCATTCTGACCAAAAGCAACTTAGGAGGGAAAGAGTTTATTTCATCTTAAACTTCCAGGTCACAGTTCATCATTGAGAAAAGTCAGGAAAAACTGAAGCAGAAACCACAAAGGTAGGCTACTTATAGCTTGCTCTCCAGTGTCTGCTCAGCTAAATTTCCTGTACAGCGTAGAAGCTCTGCCTATGGCTAGTGCACAGTGGGCTGGGCCTTCTTACATCAGTTGTCAATCAAAAAAATGCAGCACATTGGGGCTGGAGAGATGGCTCAGTGGTTAAGAACACTGGTTATTCTTCCAGAGGACCGGGGTTCAATTACCAGCATCCACATGGCAGCTCACGAATGTCTGTAACTCCAGTTCCAGTGGATCTGACACCCTCACACAGACATATATGCAGACAAAACACCAATGCACATAAAATAAAAATAAATAAATCATTTAAAAATGCAGCACAGACTTGCACACAGCCTAATTTGATTAAGGCAATCCTTCAATCAAGACTCCCTCAGATAACCCTGGCCTGTGTCAAGTCGACAGCTGAAGCTAACTAGGAGAGCTGCTTTTGGATTTGAGAAAGAATATTGCATTGTCACTAAATAATAAATTAAAGGTTGTTATTAAGTCAAACATAAATGTTAACATGAGGCTAGGGATGTAGTTCAGTTGTTAAAGTACTTATCTACTATGCATGCAGTTTAGCGTTTGATCCCAAATGCTACGTAACCAGCAAGATGGCCCCCACATGACTGTAATAACACTCAGGTGGTTAAGGCAGAAATTCAAGGTCATCCTTAGCTGCACAGTAAAAACTAACCTGTGGCACATGAGATACTATCTCAAGGAAAAAGAAATGTACCCTGTGACTCAATTTTTATTCCATTCCCCAGGAATCACAGAGAGGATCACAACCAAGCAGTGAATATAAAGCTGGCTACACAACCTTCCTCAGGCAGCTAGATCTAGACTGCGTGTACAAAGGGAAATCACAAAGCTGGGCGCGGTGGCTCACACTGGTAATCTCAGTACTTAAGGAGCTAAGACAGGGGGATTACAGCGAATTTGAGTTCCAGGAGAGCTCAGGCTACACAGTGATACCATTTTTAAAAGGCACAAGGAAG
Organism: Peromyscus attwateri; assembly: GCA_902168425.1. Lineage (NCBI taxonomy): Eukaryota > Metazoa > Chordata > Mammalia > Rodentia > Cricetidae > Peromyscus > Peromyscus attwateri. The sequence continues at coordinate 3,550 of CABHPP010125827.1, read as the reverse complement.
CGGGGAGGGATCCTGGAAATATGGCCCAGTGGTAGGGCTGTTTTTTGTTTTGTTTTGTTTTGCTTTGCTTTTTCCAAGACAGGGTTTCTTTGTGTAGCCCTGGCTGGCCTTGAACTCACAGAGATCCTCCTGCCTCTGCCTCCCAAGTGCTAGAATTAAAGGCCAGTGCACCACTACCACCACTTGGCCAGTGGAAGAGCTCTTACATAGCATGTGCAAGGCATAATCTCCAGCATCACAATAAATAAATTTAAAATGCTATTTAAAAAGGAAGCCGAGGGCCTGGAGAGATGGCTCAGCGGTTAAGAGCACTCACTACTCTTCCAGAGGTCATGAGTTCAATTCCCAGCAACCAAATGGTGGCTCACAACCACCTACAATGAGATCTGGTGCCCTCTCCTGGCCTGCAAGAACACATGCAGACAGAATATTGTATACATAATAAACAAATAAACCTTTAAAAAAATAAAAAAATAAAATAAATAATTAAAAAAAAAAAAGTAAGCCGAGGGCCTGGGAGATGATTCAGCATTTAAGAGTGCTTGCTGCTCTTGCAAAGGACTGGAGCCACCAGTAACTCCAGCTCCAGGGTATGTGACACCCTCTTCTGGTTTCCATGGGCAACTGTATGCACTTGCATTGACAAGCCCACACATACATAAATAAAAATAATAAACTTTTAAGAACAAACAAAGAAAGCCAGTCTGTAAAGTGTTCTGTTGGAACTTCCAGCTGCCCCTGCATGATTCGGAAAGCCCTATTCCTATCTCTCTCCAAACCCTGCCTGCTCAGAGAGTCTCTGAACAAAGGGCCAAAAAGCCCAGTTCCGAATTCTTGGTGGCTACTGCAGTTGCAGCTTCCTCCCCTAAAGTTACCAGCAGCCCAAGTCCTCACCTAAAGCACTCAGCTTTTGCCCTTACAAACCCAGCTGGTGGCAGACAAGTCATCACCCCTTGCCTACAACCTATAAAGTCTCCCTGCTTCGTTTGTTGGGACTGGAGAACCTGCCCAGAATAAACCTGTTATACTTTTTCAATTCAGCTTTATCTGGCTTACTGCATCGGCACAGAAACCTATGGGGGGGGGAGGGCAGAAAACCTATCATAAAGTACTTGCCATGTAAGTATAGGGACTTGAGTTCGATCCCCAGCACCCACATAAAAAAGCCAGGCATGATGGCATGCATCCCAGTACTGGGGAGGCAGAGACAGGAGAATCCTTGGGGCTTGCTGGCCAGCCAAGCAAGCCTAATAAGTGAACCCCAGGTACCAGCAATTGACTCAGAAAATAAGGTGGACATCTTCCTGATAAATATCACCAGGAGAATTACCTCTAGCCTCCAAACACATGCACACATACCCACACTCATATGCATGTACACATATACACACACACAACACCAAATTAATTTTTAAAAACATAAGTCAAAATTATGGGGTTGGGAATTTAGCTCAGTGGTAGAGTGCTTGCCTAGCAAGCACAAGGCCCTGGGTA
>CABHPP010125826.1:0-15358 GCA_902168425.1 Peromyscus attwateri | reverse complement strand
GTGTGTGTGTGTGTGTGTGTGTGTGTGTGTGTGTGTGTTCCCATACAGACTCTGTTGAAAGGAGCTGCCTGAGGGCTGTAAGTGAATCATTAACTGGTTTTGTGCAGCTACTGTCCCTGCCTGCCTTTCTGTCACTCCCTCTGTTTCCTTCGGGCTTTCTGCGCCTGCTTTGCTCTCCTTATCTATAAAGTGACAATACTGATTGCACTCGTTGTTTGGAAAATTGTATGAGCCAAGTGTCTGAAAAATGTCAAACATAGCACCAAGCATTCAATAAACGCTGGCTCTTACTATTTACTGTGAAGTGGATGATTGTTTTAAGAGTAAATCAGACCTGTCCAAACTGGCCCAGCAGTCATTTGGAGCATTTAGCAGCTTTCTACTCTCCAAGGAGAAAAATGTTAATGTTACTCATGGTATCGTTTAAAGGTAATAAATATATCCTCCCCGGAAAGGATGGGAGAGATAAATGAATTTGAATTAGTAATCAACGCTTTGTAACCCTGTGAATGTTTTTCGAAAAGAATATCATGGTACTTTGTTAAATTCTCTCTCTCTCTCTCTCTCTCTCTCTCTCTCTCTGACTGATTGGCGTGACGAACGAAAATTTTTTTAGTGTTTTATGATTTTTAGTCTTTTTAAAAGTGTGAGAGAGAAGCAGAAACACAAAGAAAATTCTCAACCTTTTAATAACAAAGTGCTAGCAGCTGACAGAAAACCGACATTTGTGTTTCTGACTTTATGCGGTTGATGGAATGTGACTCAGGTGGTCCAGTTTGGTCCTTTGCCACTGTATCCACCCCGTCCCTTTGCTGTTTAACCTGGGAATCAAATAGACACTTGACTACATGCTTGTTTGTGTTTCTAAACCCAAGATATCACGTGTATCACTTGTTGGAGTTGTGAACCCTCTCCTGCCTCCTCCTCTGGAACAAACCCTTGAAGACCTTCTCTGTGTTCTCAGTGGCCATCTGCCTATCTTGTCATACCACCCCACCCCTGCAGCCTGGACCTGGGAGGGGAAAGGTCAGACAGACTAGCCCTGTTTTCCTGCGGGTTCCCAGTGCTTCGTCTACCTTAGGATAAATACACCATAAAGAAAAAAGTGTCTCCTCAGTGCCTGGGGTACATTTCCAGGCTGCAAATCTTGCGAGTTTGAGAGTAGTGTGGCTTTCAGCTGTTGTTGCTGTAGACTTCTCCTTCCCAGTCGAGTGGGAGGATCAGAAGGCTTGCAGCAGGGGAGGGACAGAGGTATGCGGCACAGGGCAGATTGCTGGATTCAAAGCCAGACTCCCACCTGGTGAGAGCCCTGGCTCTCCCTGTGGCTTTGATTCTCTGAGCCAGTCTCCTGGTGAGTGGTAGTGTTTTGTTAAATAGTGAAGAGATGGTATGATAAGTAATAATAATAATGATGATGCTATTAGATGGCAAGCCCACAACACAGCTCCCAGGACACAGTTACAGGTCTGTGGCATGTACAGGAGGTTCTAAAAGTGAGGGTGACCATTTAGAGAGAAAGGCCAGGCAGGAGCTAAGGATAGAATGGGCAGCTGAAGTGAAGTCATCGAAAGCACGGTAGAACAGAGGGGAGAAGGCCCTGCAAGCAGGGAAAAAAAACAAACAAAAAAGATGGCACAACACTCTTGTTACACTTCAAGTTTGTTGGGAAGTGGGTGGTGGCTATCCCTATAGCCCCATGCTGTTGACCAAGGTCAGTGACATGGTCAAGCATGATGTCAGAGACAGTATAAGCTTCCTGCAGATAGGGAGACATGGCTGCGGAAGAGAACAAGGTCAGGGAAGTTACCAGAGGCAGGTAATGAAGGATTTGGGGTTGTGGGCCAGACACTTGGGACTTTATCTTATAGGCACGATGCAGCCACCAAAGGCAGGTGTGTGTATGTGGGTGGTGTGTGTATGTGCACATGTGTATGTGTGCACCCATTTGTGCACATAGAAACCGAAGGAGGATTTGGGGTTGTAGCACGAAGCTTAGAAGGTCTTATTAATAAAAACAAACCTGAGGCCAGTTATTGGGGTGAATGCTGGAAGGTCAGAGAAGCAGAACAAGCCACAGCTACCTCACCTTGCTAATTCCTCAGCTGATCCTGTTTCCTCAGACTGGAAGCCTCTGAGTCCTCATCCAGAATGAATCTCAGCTGAACTGTGCTGCTCAAAAGCCTAAAAGCTTAACCAGCCAAATGCTTCTAGTTTCTGGTCTTCCCGTCTTATATACCTTTCTGCTTTCTGCCATCACTCCCTGGGATTAAAGGCGTGAGTCACCATGCCTGGCTGTTTCCAGTGTGGCCTTGAACTCACAGAGATCCAGAGGGATTTCTGCCTCTGGAATGCTAGGATTAAAGGTGTGAGTGCCACCATTTTCTAGCCTTTGTATCTAGTGGCTGTTCTGTTCTCTGAGCCCAGATAAGTTTATTAGGGTGCACAATATTTTGGGGAACACAATACCACCACATGGGGTATCTGATTCTACCCTCTCCTTCTCATTCTCTTGAGATAGGGTCTCTCATTGCACCTGGAGCCAGGCTGGTGATTCAGCAGGCCCCCTACAATTCTCCTGTCTCTGTCCCCCACATTACTGAGGATTACAGGTTTATGAGGATTTTTACATGGGTGCTGGATTCTTGAACTAGGTCCTCACACTGGTGGAACAAGCATTTTTACCTCCTGGGCCATCTCCCCAGCTCCTAACGAAGGGCTTTAAGTTGGGGTTTAACAAGGTCAGATTTTTCAGGACAAACCCAAATCTTCAGTAGCACTGTGGAAGACGTTAGAAATTGGTGAGATTCAAAGTAAGAGATGGTGAGGTCCTGAGTCCACCCAACCACCTCAAGTCCCTTTCATGTGTCTCAAAATACCAGGACTAGAAAATTCTTCATCTGAGACTTGAGGGGCTCGTCTTTTTCACGAGTCTTCTACAATGTGCATGCTCTCCCATCTTGACTTTATCTTGTGATATCATCTAAAAACATAGTTCTCAAACTTTAGCTGCATCCACATCCCTTGGAAGGCTCCAGTCAACAGACTGCTGGCTCTGCCCCCAGCCCCACCCCAGAGTTTCCGAGTCAATCAGTCCGGGGTCAGACCTGAGAGTCAGCTTTCCTGCCTTCTGAAGATGCTGATGCTGCTGGCCCAGAAGCCTCACATTGAAAACTGCTAAAGGCAGAAATTAAGATGTGGTTGAGGGAAAGACCTGAAAGGGAAGACCTATGAAAAGTTCTAGCATTCTTGAGGCAATGGTTCTACCCTAGGCCGCCCCAGGTCATGAGCATCAGGGAGTGTAGGAGTCCTTGAACCTCCAGTTCTTATTAACTGCTTGCTTGCTTGATCAATTTTTTTTTAACAGAGACTTATTATTTAGCCCTGGCTGGACTGGAACTCTCAGCAATCCTCCCGCCTCAGCCTCCTAAGTACTGAGGTTATAGGTGTGGACTACCTTGCCCAGCCAGGTTTATATTAAATGTCACATGCAATTTTCCTAGTGAGAAAATGCAAAGCAGCTCAGAGTTGGAGATTCTAGAAGTGTACAAGGGTTGCTTTGTCCTACCCCTTTGTAGTTCTGCCCAGCCTCTCCATCCTGTCATTGAGTACACACCCTTTCATCTGGCTCCAGCCCTCTCTCTTCCTGGCCTGTCCACATAGTCCAATCTTAGTCCCTCACACTCTTTGGTCATTCCGGTCTAACTTCTTCTGGAGCTTGCCCACTGGGTGGACTTTTGGCTGAATTTTAGTATAGGCAGACCAAGAAATTGCTTGTCTCATTTGAGGTCACCTTCATGACTAAACATCTGTACGGTGTGGTCATTGCAAATTGCAGCCCATCTTTACCCCCAGATAAATAATCCCTTGAGAATCCAAGAGCAACCAACCCAAAACTATTTGGCTTGTTGTCATAGGAGGAACAAGTCCCAACAATTCCCTCAACGCTGACTCATCACTCTTGCAATGACAGAGTGTTTGAAAAATGGTTGTTAAAGAGAAAACATGTTGGTTTGTACAGGAAATGAAACAAGAGTTTCTTTTCTTTCTCTTTCTCAATTTCAGACAAAACAGAAGAGCAACCTCCATCTAAGAGCCAGATAGCTTCTGTGTGCCCACCCTAATGCTGTTGGTTTTTATTCTTTACTCTTTGGGGTCCTGCCACCCAGCTCCTAAGTAAACACATGGAGAATTATTCTTTCTTATGAATGCCCAGCCTTAGCTTGGCTTGTTTCTAGCCAGTTTTTCTTAACTTAAATGATCCCATCTACCTTTGCCTCTGGGCTTTTACCTTTCTGTATACTTTTCTTTACTCCTACTCTGTGGCTTGCTGTGTAGCTGCGTGGCTGGCCCCTGGAGTCCTCCCCCCCCCCTTTTCTCATTTCCCCTCCCACATTCTTTTCCCTCTACTTTTTCTCTCTGCCTGCCAGCCCTGCCCATCCTTTCTCCTGCCTTGCCACTGGCTGTTCAGCTCTTAATTAGACCATCAGGTGTTCTAGACAGGCACAGTAACACAGCTTCACAGAGTTAAACAAATGCAACATAAAAGAATATGCACATCTTTGCATAATTAAACAAATATTCCACAGCAGAAACAAATGAAACACATCTTCAACTAATATTCCACAGCACCCTAATATGCAGCCTAATATTAACCCATGAAATATTTTTAGTCTCAAAGTTTTGAGTACCAGCTAGCAGCCTAGAAGATGTGTTTCAAGGTGAGGAGCATAAAATGGCGCAATGGGATATGCGTAGAACATTCTAGAAGCAGTGTATATTGTTTTTATAAAATAAGAAATAGAGTGAGCCAAAGCTAAAACAGAGTGGCATTTGAAAAGGCCTGAGATTTGATAGATAATCACACAAAACAGGTATGTATTTGAAACAGGCAAATCTCCCAGGATTCTGGGTTCCTCTGAAGGTAAGAACTGTAATTATTATTATTATTATTATTATTATTATTATTATTATTATTATTATTTGTTTCTTTGAGACAGGGTTTTTCTGTGTAGCCCTGACTGTCCTAGAACTCAGTCTGTAGACCAGGCTGGCCTCAGACTCGGAGATCTACCTGCCTCTACCTCCCATGTGCTGGTATTAAAGACATGCACCATTGCCACCCAACTTTATATATTTATATATAATTTATTTTTATTTTATGTTCCTTGGTGTTTTGCCTGCATGTATGTCTGTGTGAAGGTGTCAGAAACCCTGGAACTGGAGTTACAGTCAGGGGTGAGCTGCCATGTGGGTGCTGGGAGTTGAACCTGGGTCGTCTAGAAGAGCAGCCAGTGCTCTTAACCACCGAGTCATCTCTCCAGCCCTCAGAACTGTAATTCTTGTTCAAGAGGCCTGAGACCATCCGTTTCCCTCTCCAGGTAATTCTGAAAGGCAGGTAATTTCCTCTCCTCCTTCACACTGGGCTTCAAAGCACCACTCCTTTGGTCAACTTTAGGAGGCATTAGAACATTTCCCTTCATCATAGGTTTCCAGGAAACTTGGAAGTTTCAAAAGATGCCATAAACAAAACCCTGGCCTTAAGAGTGAGAACCACAAGAGACACTAGACAGGAAGGATTAAAATGCTGAGCATATTTAGAAAGTACGACTCCCCCATTGGATCACATTTATCTGGCAACTTGATTATCAAGAAATATGTCAAATCTTCAAATACCTAACACCCTGTCCTTATATGAACAGTTGTAGGAAGTAGATTTACAGTATTATTGTTGTCTTTCTGAAATGCCATAACGAACATAAAAATACTAGTATTGTAATTATAATGATTAATTATAACATATTATTAATATCTAAATTCTATAGAGTGATACAGAACAGATAATAAGAAGGAAGAATTGAAAACTCAAGGCCTTTGATGTTTTGTCTGCCCTGTGCCCCAGCTGGCCCCATACTAACCGGGACTTGTCACCTCCAGTGGCGTCACTGATCAGATGATGGTCAATGATTCTGATGTTTGTGATGGTCCAGAATAGCCTTTGGAAGGTGACTCACATGATGACATTAACCACCCTTCTGGGTACAAAACTCTAGAGGAAGTTACAGGGAATCGGTGTCTTCCAACACAGCCTCTATTCTGGGAGAGAAGGGGCATACTATTTGCATGAATTATTATTATTCTCAGTTAATGGTGAGACCACCAACAGTGAGTGGGCAAATAACTAAGAGGGTACCGAGTGCTGGGAATTCAGAGCCCTGGCTGTGTAGGTCTGTGCAGGAGCAGGTGCTCTGGGAGGGATGTAGAAGTAGGATTTCATAAAGGCAAAAACACTGGTTTCAGAGTGAATGAGCCACTGGGAACTGTGGGTCAGCCTTGGTGACTCACGTCAAGCTCCCTGACAAGATGCTTTGTCTGCGATGAGAGAGTCGGCAGAAAGCAGGGAAATTGGAGCTAATGGCTTGTCCTCCTTGCTCAGCTGCCCTCTGCCCATCTAATATGAATGCTCATGCACATAAAAATTTGCATAGCCTCCTAACCAATGAATATTATTCATTAGTAGGTGAATAGCGTGGGACTCTGATGTGACCTTCTTAACATGCTCGTTTTATTAATAGGAAAGCCCTTGGGAGCTAAGGATGTCAAACCTCTTTATAAATAAAGCCTAGCCCTACCATAAACGCTGTCATCTGGCAGGCAATCAGTCCCTCTCTACTTCTAAGATGACTTAAAGGTCAAATGGGAGGTTCAAAGTCATTCAGGAACCCCTTGGCACTTGCGTGTCAACTGACCTACCTCTCCTGACATTAGCTGGTGTCTAGCTTAAGTTGCTTCCCACATCATCACAAGGACTGTGACACTAAGGACGTAGGGCCTTGCCATCTAGCTAGGATTTCACCAGCTAGCATTATACACCACAGAGGTCTTCGACTGTTAATGCCCAAAGCTCCTCATTAGTTTTAAATTTAGATAATTGCACCCTTTTCTTTCAGGCTTAACCATGGCTTTTATTGAAAGAAAGTGCCATTTTTTTTTTTTTTTTTGTACTTTGGGTCTGTGCAAATACACTGTCTGAATAAAATGGCATTGAGGTCTTTCAACCAAATGTCAACCAGGGTAGTGAGTCTGTCAGTGAGTGCTTTCAATCTGCTTGAACTTGGGAGTGAGATATCAAACCATTACCAATGATACAGTCCTCTATGACCCGCCTTTTGAAGGTATCGAATTGGTCTTATTGCTGCTGCTCTCTCTTCCTCCCCTTCTTCTTCTCTTCCTCCTCCTCTTCCCCTCCCCCTCTTCTTCTTCCTCTTCCTTTTCCTCTTCTTCCTGGTGTGTCTGCCTCTGTGTGTAAATGTGGATGCGTGTGTGCCACAGCATGAGTGGGCGGGTCAGGGACCACCTCAGGTGCCGGTCCTCACCCTCCACTTTTTTTGAGACAGGGTCTCTTGACTTTCTCCCGCATGTACCAGACTAGATGGCCTTCAAGCTTCCAAGGACTTGCCACCTGTCTCCACCTCCCATCTCCCCGTGCTGAGATTGTAATAGACACCTGTGCTTTGCATCGGGCCTTTCCATGGGTTCTGGGGATTTGAACTTGGGTCTTCGTGCTTACAAGACAACTACTGTTATCCACCGAGCCATTTCCCCCAGCCCATAATTGCTTAAAAAAGTGAGGTGCTTTAATTCAAAACAGATTTGATTTCACTGTTTCCTTAAGAACTGAGTCTGTCATCTTTCTTGATTGGCACTTTGGAAGTGAAGACCTATAAGGCTTTGATTAACTGGGTGGGCTGAGGCTAGCCAGACAGTGGATTGGGTGATGCATGGCTTACATATGAACTGTTTTTATGAACCCAGGGTTGTCAGAACTGTAGCTCACTTTATTATCTCTCCACTCTTGCCAAACATCAAATATTAATATTTTTCTTATTTCTGCATTTCCTCATTTGGATGTTGAACTGCCGAAGAGTGTGAAAAATTTACATCGTCATTGAGATGATCAAAGTCCCTGCCGATAACCCTCACTCATCGAGTTTTCCTAGGTGCCAGGCCCTCTGCACTGCAGTGTCTTCCATTTTCTGCCCCTGGAGGCAGTGAGGGTCTCATTTTGCAGCTGAGACAGGGCCTGAGGTTAAAATTTGCCAGAGGTGGGAGGGGAGCTGGGCTTTGAATCCACCTCCTTTAATCCCTTAGGTTTGGAAGCTGTACACAGTCGAAAGCATCAGTGGACCGTGTGTCCACACTTGCACACCCATAAAGAGCCCTGTGGGAGGAAGCTGCCTTATTTTTGCACCATCAGTTCACACAGCGAGCGGTGCAGTCGAAGCACACTTCTCTCTCTCCTTTTTCCTATCTCCACTTCCCGAGTGTTTGGGTTACAAACTAACCTCCATAAAGGGAGCCGTTTGAGAAGGAGGCAATCTATTTGAGTACCTACAGCGCGTCTGACTGCCACTCACTCATCCGTCTCCTTGGCATGAGTGAGCAGGGCTGGCTGTAGCAGCTTGCCAGCCCCTAGCATAGTGTTTAGGGACTCCTCTATCGATGCCATCCATCACACTCAGGGCCCTGGCATTCACAGGCTCTGCTGTTGGTGGGTTTTAAGTTCCCCGTGCCTGAGCAGGCCTCGGAGATACAGTTCCAAAGAATCAGAGTCATTTAATGTCACATATTAGCTTCTAATCTGGGTGCTTGAGCGGTCTCAGCAGTGGCCCCAGGACCAGGGGCTTTGATCCTCTGTCATTTGGTTGCATTTTTTCCCCCTGTGAACAAGACACAGTGTGTGTACCCATCAAGCTAGGTCCTTTGCAGAGGTGGGTCCTGGCTGTAAGAGAGCCAGGTAAGAGTGTTTGGGTTAATTTATTGCCTATGTGTTTCTACTTAGAGGAAGAAAATTTACGAGGGTGGGGGGTGGGGGTGGGGAATATGTTGCATGGTTGGAACATGGTGAGATGGTTAACAGCCTCTGGCTGGACTGTTCAATTTTGAATTTCCTAATAAGTTATTTAACCTCTGCGTACCTCATTTTCCTTATCTCTGTAAAGGGATAATAATAGAACCTCCTAGAGTTATGAGGATTACATGAGTTATTTAATTTAGAGTTATAAAGCACTTTGAGCTAAGAAGGACTTATCAAATAGCACAGAAGATAAAATGGAAGGTGGATACTTCTGGGCGGGGGCTGGACAGGACCGTGATAGGTATGGCTCACACAGCTGCATCTATAAGGTCTCCTGGTGAGTCGTGGGCACTTGCCGTCTTACCGAGTGCACTGAGGTGCTAGCCAGGTTAAAGAATCTCAGGAGGCATCCTCATAAACTGCCCTTTCAGGAAAGGAACATGAGAGAAACAGTGTAAGAGGAAGAGAGGAGACAAGGATGAATGACTTTGGCTTGAGCCGCCGGGAAGAATGCTGCTTCTCCCCTCCTCTCTCTTTGTGTGTGTGTGCTCACACATGTATGTATACATGTGCTCACCCATGTGGGCACGTATAGAGACCAGAAGTGAACACTGGAATTACTTTACCTCGTTCTTTAAACTATTTTTATTAATTTCTTGAGAATTTATACAGGTTATTTTGAGCATATCCACTTCCTCTCCCTTCTCCAATTCCTTTCCACCCAACTGTGAGGACTCCTCCTCCTCCTCCTTGCCGCCATCGAGTCTAGCCTGTGCTGTCTAACTAGTCTCATCCACCTCATTTTGTGAGGCAGGGTCTCTCTTTGAATCAGGAGCTTGCTATTTTAGGGAGAGTAGCTGGCCAGAGAGCCTCCAGGGTCCCTCTGTCTCTGCCCCTCAGCACTGGAGTTACAAGTGTGTGCTGCTGTGCCTTTGGTTTTTTTTATATGGGTGCTGGGATACAGATTCACATCCATATGCTTGTTCAACAGGTACTCTAGCCACAAAGCCATCTCTTCAGGCCCCTATTGCCGTCATCCTGGATGGGAAAGCTTCTGGGGCTGTAGGAGTTTTTGGGAGGGCAAGTGGTTGGCCAAGTTTGGATGTTAAGTTTTACAGGGTGTTAGACATTGACATGAATTGTTCATTGAATGGAAGCAGTTGAGAATTTGAAGCTGGAAGTGGGTATATGAGAGTCTAAGGCTTGTTGATGGGACCTGTGGTGGTTTGATTGAGAATAGCCCTCACAGGCTCATATATTTGAACGCTCAGTCATCAGGGAGTGGAGCTGTTTGGGAAGGATTAGGAAGTGTGCCTTTGTTGGAGGAGGTGTGGCCTCGTTGGAGGAGGTGTGTCACTGGGAATGGTCTTTGAGGTTTCAAAAGTCCAGGCCAGCCTCAGTCTCTTCCTCACTGCCTGCTGCCTGTGGATCAGGATGTAGCTCTCAGCTGCTGCTCCAGCACCATACCTGCCTGCCTGCCACCATGCTCCCTGCTATGAAGATAATGGACTGACCTTCCAAAACTGTAAGCAAGCCCTCAGTTAAATTGTCTCTTCCGTCAGTTTGCCGTGGTCATGGTGTCTCTTCAGAACATCGGAACAGTCACTAGGACTCAATGTAATGTTGGGAAAAAGTGAAAGTCGTCACGGAGGGAGTGCGGGGTGTGAACCGGGGTCATTTGAGTTCTGGCTTTTAGAAATGTCAGTCTGGCTCTTGACCTCTAGTTTGCTTCCCTTCCTCCCCTTTCCAGGATGAGAAACGGACTTCTTGGGGGTCGGCATTTTATTAGGTTGTCTGTATCCTTTGAGGTGTCTGGTGAGGGGTTCATCCACAGACCTAAAAAATCAATAACCTAGCATCAGCTACCATTGGATCTCTCAGCAGCTGTGTGTCCTTGGGGAACTCACGTAGTCTCAGAGACTGCATTTCCGTCCCTGTCAGCCACTAACTGGTGGTAACAGCCTGTCTTCGGTGGGAGGGCTCCGTGAGTGCCGCACTAACGCTCTGAAGTGGTTCCTCCAGCTGTCCCTGTAAGCACTCATGTCAAGTCGTCACATTAGAGGGAGGAACCGTGGTCATTCACACGTCCTTCAGCCCTTTCAGTTCTCCCTGGACTGAGACTCACAGTTTTACTCACTGCTACTATTCCCCCCCCCACACACACACACTTTTTTAAATTAAAAATAAAAGATGGAGGGCAAGGAGATAGTGCAATAAATTTCACACACTTGCCAGTTGCTTACGTTTCTCTGTAATTGAAACACTACATCTAGAGATCAAGTCTGGCCTGTGTTGGCAATTGCTACATGAATCACAGATGCAGAGGCATTCGGAGAAAATACAGGCGTTAAGCGGGGGTGGGGGGGTGGGTGTCATTTCTGTCACTAACCCTAACCTCTTGCTCTTTCTTTGCCACTCTGAGCTAAGAAGGAAGATCCTCGCCGCCTTCTCACGCACAAGCTCATCTTCCCTTTTCTTGTTAAATTCGGATGTTGTGGTTGTCTGAAACCACTTTATTTTGATCTGCAAATAATATTCTGAATCTAGTTTTTTTTTTTTTTTACTGTTTATTTGGTGTGTGTATGTATGTGTATGCATGCTCAATGTGTGGAGGCACTTGTGTGTGTGTGTGCACATAGACACGTGCATGTGAAGACTTTGGGAGCCTTCCTCCATCACCCCTTACCTTCTAGTCTCTTATTTGAGCCCAGAGCTTACCGATTTGGCTAGTCTAGCTAGCTTGTTTCCCACTGTTCCTGCCCATCCCCCAGTCCACTAACTGTGTCCCCTCTGATGGGACTGCAGGTGGGCTGCTGTGTCTATCTGGCATTCACACGGGTGCTGGGGATCTGAACTCTGATCCTCATTCTTGCCCAGCAAGCTCCTTACCTGCTGACCATCTCCCCAGCCTGGGAGATTTTTCACTCTCTGAAGACGCTAGAGATGCCTGTGGAAACTCAAGCTCTCTAGTCCTGCCTCTCATTCTCTTCAGGAGTCTGTCTGCTGCGTTTGCATTTATGGTTTAGATGCTTTGAATTTGTGGTTTTTCTGTTTTGCAAGAGGTACTGTCAGTGGGTTGTCTACCCAAAGAAATACTACTATTAGCGGTGGCGGGACCAAGAACATGCCGCTGCGCTGTTTGTTTCTAAATCGATACCGGAGTGTTGTGAGAAACGGTTTCCAGATGGACGTGGGTGATGTGAGGACCGGGAAAAGAAAACATTAGAAACATCAAAGTAGGAAAATTAAGTAGGAGAGACCTTCCAGGGATGAAATTTTTTTTTTTTTCTGGTGTTCCAGTTTGAGGAAGTAAAAGGAATAGGCATGAATGGTGGGAAATTTCCACCAACTTGAGGGGAAAAAAAACAATAGGTTAAATAATTCTTAGCCACTAAGGTGCTGGCACAGGGAGTCACAAGGTCAGAGGATCCTGTGTCATTTGTCTGTGGTGACAGGCTGTCCTGCCCCCACAGGGAATGCCTCCTGTTGAACAATAGCTGTGTCCCCAGGATGTTGAAATGCATGCAAACAGTTATATAAATATAAATCACATCACTTTAGAACAGTGGTTCTCCGCCTTCCCGATGCTGTGACCTTGTAACACAGTTCCTCGTGTTGTGTGGTGACCCCCAACCATAAAATTATTTTTGTTGCTACTTCATAACTGTGATGTTGCTACTGTTTATGAAACATAACGTAAATAGCTGTGTTTTCCGATGGTCTTAGGTGACCCCTGAAGGGGTCCTGGCCCACAGGTTGAGAACCACTGCTTTAGCAGTATACCCTGGGTGCGTTCGTAGACATTACCCGGATTATCTTTAGAAGGAATATATTCTTTTTTATAATAAAAATAGGTCAAAATTTAAAAAACGAGTGTGAAAGAGGAAATGAGCTAGAAATGTAGGAGTAGGTGAGCTGTGACCATTTAGAAGGCGTCAGTTGCTCACATCTATGATCTGAGAAGTCTCTTATCCCATAGTCGGGACACTTATAACATGCATGGACATCACAGCTTCCAGAAAGGAAGGGATGTTGATGCGTCTCACATATCAAAACCCCAGAGCCTGTTCTACCGAAGCCCGACCAGCCCCTGTTGACATGTCAGCTGTGCCACGCCCACCAGGGTGTCTGGGTTCATCTGTCCTGGCAGTTGGTGACACCCACACGCCCCTGCCTCCAGTCAGCACGTGCATGGGTCTTGTGTGTGAGTGGTCCAGGGCGCAGCCTGGTTTACAAGGATAAGGTCGCAATCAGGCTGGGGCCCCTCTGCAGCTGCATCTCTGAGGCCCCCTGCTGTGGTCCGGTTTTTTTTTTTTTTTTTTTTTAAAGTGTGTGGCTGTCTTGTCGTGGTTTTTTGGTTGTCTGCCTGTGTCAGGAGTCTCAGAAAAGGGAAGCAGATCCCCTCTACATTGCTGAAAATGGAAATAAGGAATTGTCATCTCGGGGTCAGTGTGGAAGCCACGGCGTCTGGCTTCCCTCTGTAACTCTGGAATGATTCCGTCCGATTTTCAGAGGCCTGAGGAGGGGCTTGAGCTGGACAAGTTGTTCTGTGGCTGAGACTTACACAGGGGATCAGAGGTCCCAAGGGGACTCTCAGTTGCAACTTGGGCAGGCTATCCACAAAGCACCTTAAACCTCAAATGCTGTCGCATGGATGTGTGCTTTTTCCTAACTCAAGAGATTCAGAGCACCCTCTCATGTGAGAAAAGAGCAAGAACTGGTCCCATGCATCTCGCCTGTGGCCTAATCTGGATAAGGCTTGCTGATGCAGCACACAAGAGCGTAGCTGTGTGAAACCCCTGGGTGCCCCAACAGAAAGCCATGCTATGGACAGCTGCGAAGGGTTGGTTTCTTCAGGACTAGTAAGATGGACACCCCAAACTGACAGCATGACAGTGCTACCCCCAGCCTCCTTCTGGTTCTCTCTCCTCTCCTGTGCTTGATCCTGGTAGACCTTCCTTGTCCCTGTGTTACCTAAAGGTCGACACTAGTGGAGTGAACACACACATCTCTTTTCCCTGGGTTTCCTCTGGGTTCTGGCTTTTCCACATCTTCAGGATGGTGACAGAGCAACCCCCCAACTGGCTGCTTATCATGTCCAACCATAACTACTAACCTTCCCCAGATCCCAAACTTAATTCTTACTTCTAGTATTTCCACTCTGTGTCTCCCAGTCCAACCCTCTTGCTTCTCGTGGCCCTTCAGTATGTTTTAGCAGCACCCTGTATTTTTTTTAATAGCTCTAGACTGAATGGAACAGCTCAGTGGTCATCACACAGGCCCATCAAACTCATTCATCCAACACTAAACTCACCATATCCCTCTCTCCCCTCAGCCATTCTTCCTCCTGAAGTCCTTGTCTTGGCAAACAGTACAACCTGGTCCCTTCCAAGGCTCCTTTTCATCTATCTCCCACATAATGACTTCATCTTGCAGTAGCCTAACAGACTTCATCCCTGTGCCTCGATGTTACACCCTATAAAAACATCCCCCACTCCATCTTGCTAGTTTGAACAGTATAATTCTTACTTATCTTCGTCTACCTTACTCATTGCTTCCAGAGTGATCTTTCTAAAACACAAATCAAGCCGTGTTATTTCTATCATTTGTTTAATTGGTGTCTGTTGCTTTTATTTCAGGACCCAGCCTCTGGGTGGGCCCCACCTGCAGTGCCCTGTCAGGCCTTATTCTTGGTCTTTCCAACCTCTCATCAGTCTACATTTCTCCTGGCTCCTTGCTTTTCCAAACTGAATTATCTATAGGTCAGAAGACAACATGCTTTCATTCATTAGGCTTTTTATGAGCACTTGGCATTTTAATGCTGCTGTTTTGAGGGGGATCTTACCAAAAAAACTATTGGAATTTGAATTTCCAAGCCACATACAAAACAAACATCCTCAAGCCTTCTGTGTGTCCACCACCCCTGCCTTTTACCCCATCCCTTCCATTAATTAGCTCTGGGTGGCAAAACCTTTGTGAGCTCTAACCTCACCTTTAAAGCACAGCCTTCCTTCATTTCATGGTTTGCCTGTATCTCCACATCCTGCTTTATCTCTCATACACACACACACACACATACACACACACACACACACACACACTCTCCAGCCTTTATGGTCAGCATGTCCAAGTATGGCGTTAGACAAGGTGAGGGCCGTGGATGGTCTTAAGAATTAGGGATTCCTGTTGCATATACTTTGGGGTAGTAAACAGCAATTTTACATGTTATCATGGCTAGGTGAGCATTGCTGAGTAAGATGGTACATTGTATTCTCATAGTTTGTTCTTATAGAGACCACGCTGCCATCTGAGAATGTCCTTTTCTCTCACCTGGGTCCCCTGATCCTAGTTAATTTCCATTTATATTTCAAACCTATAGGTGTCATTTCTTCTTCTTTTTTTCTTTTTTTTTTTTTTTTTTTGGTTTTTTGATTTTATGGTTTGTTTTTGTTTTTCTCCTTTTCTGGCGCTCACTTGGTAGCCCAGGCTGGCCTCGAACTCACA
>CABHPP010125825.1:11805-41455 GCA_902168425.1 Peromyscus attwateri | reverse complement strand
ACACACACACACACACACACACACACACACACACACACACACACACAGGTTGTCCATAGAACTTAAATTGTGTGGTTTTCTAACTTTTCCAGGAAGAAAAGTACCAGAAAAACCTACTTGGACTTATTAAACTTTGCTTCCTTTCTGAGGGCCCCATGGATTCCCAAGAATGACTGAAGGCCACTTTACTCTAAAATCAGAGTGCTGAGTGAGTGGCTGGTGGCTCAGGGAGAAGACAGGACAGCTGGGTGGCCTAGGACACAGGAGAAGAAGGGACGATGACTCCAGAGGTGGACTCAAGGGTACAGCCTCCTCCATGTTGAAGGTCACCTCCTGCTTAGCACACAAGGTCCACCATGCAGGGCCCTGGACTCAACCCTCCTGGCCCACAGTTGCCATGGGGCTGGTCCAGTTTCTGGCAAGTCGGCCATCATTCACCCCAGTCATTATTGGCAAAGGTCCTTGCCTTGGAAGGGCATCCATCAGCCCTCGATGACCCTCAGAGGCCTATGAGGTGAAGCACATGGGAGTCACGGTCTACAACAGTGGTTCTCAACCTGTGGGTGGTGACCTCTTGGAGGGGTCAAAGGACCCTTTCATAGGGGTCACCTAAGACCTTAGGAAAACACAGATATTTACAGTAACAAAATTGCAGTTATGAAGTAGCAATGAAAATAACTTTATGGGTTTTTTTTTTGGGGGGGGGGGTCACCACAACCTGAACTGTATTAAAGGGTTGAAGCATTAGTATAGACTCTATACTAGCCTTAAACTCAGCACAAAGGCAGTAGTCACCCGAGTTAAAGGCGATAGTGGATTCAGTCATGGCTAAGCAAGTTCTATGAATAAAACACTGGTATAACACCGGAAGAATTTACTTCTTAAACACATGCTTTTCCACCAATGGTTGTGTGACTGGGTTTACAGGAAGTGGGGGGGGGGTGTCAGAAGCAGGCTCCTCTCTCTCTCTCTCTCTCTCTCTCTCTCTCTCTCTCTCTCTCTCTTTCTCTCTCTCTCTCTCTCTCTCTCTCTCTCTTTCTCTCGGCTCTCGGGTGAAAATTGCTAATAGGATGTGCTCACAATCACTCCAGATGAACTGTTCCCCCTCCCCCTCCCCCTCCTCCCTCCTCTACCTCCTCCTCTTTTTTGCATGCTGGAGATCAGGACCCTGGAGTGCTAGGCAAGACTTTACCAATGAGCTGCATCCTCAGCCGTTCCGAGGTCAGTTATCATGCACCACTGAAGGCCAGCTCTGCAGAGGTTAGCTTTGAATTATTATGTACTTTTTGGCTACAGTGAAATGATTTTGTATATACAAGGAGGACTAGTAGACTTTGTTTGTCTTTTTTTTTTTTTTTGTGCTGTTTCTGTGTGTGCTGTGATACTGAAATACCTTGGCATGGGTAGCCTATGAAGAACAGGAGTGTATTTTCACACCTTCAGGGGGCCTGGAAGCCTTAGTTCAAGACACCAGCAGGCTTAATGGTTGACAAGGGCTGCTCTCTGCTTCCATACCCAGGCACAGCAGAGCCAGGAAGCCATAAAGTGAAGACACTTAGGCCCAGCTGCCTCGTAACAAAAACCATCTCAACAGATTGCCACACACCAGTCTTTTTTTCTTTTTCTATTTATTTATTTATTTATTTATTTATTTATTTTTATTAAGAAATTTTTTATTCATTTTACATACCAACCACAGATCCCTCTCTCTTTCCTCCTCCCATCCAAGACCCCAATCTTGCACAAAGAATCTTGGGTCTCCCTATGGAGATGTCTACCTAGCAACTATCTATTCAGCTTTGGCCTGAGGCTTGTTGTGTCTGTGGCCAAGGAAAATCATTGCAAAAACCATTTAACTTTCTTCACTTTACCTTTTCAGTGCCTTGCCTCCCTTTGCCTCCCTGGGTACACCTAGGGCCTTCTTCACTTTACCTTTTCAATGCCTTGCCTCCCTTTGCCTCCCTGGGCACACCTGTGGCCTTCACGTGACTCCGCAGAGTTCACATATCCCAGACCACCATTCTTCTGTCTCTTTTACATGAGTTCTTGTGGAGGAGCTTCTCTCTGTGTCATTCATTTTAGGACGACACCTAACCCAGTGGAAGAGCAAAAATCAGCAAAGCGGCCTGCAGCCCTTTTAAAAGCAATGATCCATTCATACGGGAGGAGACCTCATACCTTGGCTACTTCCCCCAAAGTCTTACCTCTTGATACCACCACAATGGGGACTCCATCTCAGAACAGGTATTTTGGGGTATTCAGACCACAACACCAGGAGTCCCTTTCCCCATGGCTGTTTTATGGCTTGAGAGAATTATGACACCAGAAAAAGCAGGAGCTTGCAGACTGTGGTAGAGAGAGACATTCATCCTTGTTGCCAAAGAACTCCTGCAAGCCCAGGAATCTTCAACCAGAGCTCTCCCCAGCGCCCAGAGTCCTGGACCCTGGGCAACCCAGAAGCAGCAGAGCTCCAGGGAGAAGGGACCATCAGGGTGGCAGAGGCCATTACCACCGTGCACTGTAGCTAGGAGCCTTTCCTCTTCATGACTCCTGACTTTCACATCTGGAGCTGGAGAGAGATGCATGCTAGATATGAGTGCAGATAGATTTCCCACCTGGCTGGTGGGATGCAAATCACATGGGGAATTTAAGTTGCTTAAGGAAATTCTACATTTTGAACACCAATCTGAGGGCTACAATGCATCTCCATCATACGAATTGCCTACATCAAAAATACCAACATCTTCACCAATAAATCACAGTGTGGTTAATTATGAAGACTAACTGTAGGGTAAAACGGCTCGCCAAAGAAACACACCCTGGCCCCGAACCAGGGTCAGTGAAAGAAACACACTTTGGCCCTGAAACCCGAGCCAAAGAAACACACTCCCCCCCACCACCACCACCAACACCACCAACAACAACAACAACTCAGTACAAAACCCAACCAATCCCTGGGCACGAAATCCAACCAAGCTCAGGGATTGAAATCGGACCAATTCCCACCCTGAAAATCTCTACCCTAGAAAAACTCTGCCCCTATGAAGCCCTATGTAAGTCCAGTGCACATCCAGTTTGCTGCTGCCTTTCCCCACCATGGTAGAGGCAGCTGCCCTCCTGGAAAAAGTCTCTTGAATGAGGTTCGGGTGTGAGACCTCCTTTTGCCAAAATGGAGCAGAGTAGAAAAGTAACCATTTTTCTTCGGTGCTGGAGCAGAGCAGAACTGTAACCCTTTTGCTGGGAAACCTTCCCCTGGCAGTGAAGTTCGGGGGACCTGAGCAGAACTGTAACAACATCGCTGGGAAAACCCTCCCCGGCAAGAGCAGAGTTGTTGCATTGGGGAAACCTTTCCCTAGAGCAGGGCTGTAAGCTGCTATGCTTATGGTCACTTATGGTACTCTTTGGCTTCTGACTGCCAGGATCCCTTTCCATCTGAGCCGCAATGCTTACACTAACAAGCCATGTTAGTTTTTACGACTTTTTTGGTTTTAGTGTTTTCTTTGACTGGCGAATCTATTTTCTCTATTGTGTCTTCAATATCAGAGATTCTCTGTTCCATCTCTTGCATTCGGTTGGTTATGCTTGCATCTGTAGTTCCTGTTCGTTTAGTCAGAATTTCTATTTTCAGCATCCCTCAGTTTATGTTTTCTTTATTGTTTCAATTTCAATTTTCAAATCTTGAACTGTTTCCTTCATCTGCTTAATTACTTTTTCTTGACTTTCTTTGATTTCTTCCATTTTTTTGTTTGTTTTTTCTTCCATTTCTTTAAGGGAATTTTTTATTTCCTCTTTAGGGGAGTTTTTCATTTCCTCTTTAAGGGCCTCTATCATCTTCTTAAAGTCATTTTTGTGATTGATTTCTTCTGCCTTGGTATGTTTAGGTCTTGCAGGTGTAGAATCCCTAGGTTCTGATGTTGTCATATAGGTCTTTATGTTGTTGCCTGTATTTTTGCACTGGCGTCTACTCCTCTCTTCCTCTGCTCGGTGCAGGCAGTGTCTATGTCTGAAGATGCCTCTTTTGTTCTAACTGATAGTCTTGGTCCACTAGGAGTTCTTAGCTGAATCGGTGCTGTTGGGCTCTGTTTCTCCAGGAGCAGCTTTGTCCAATCAGTGTTACTAGGTTCTGTCTCAGGGAGCAGTTGTTCCCAATTGGTGCAGGGTGGGCTTATGGCTCCAGTGGTTGCTGGATTCATAGGGGTTGGTTTGGTTTTTTTTTTTTTTTTTTTTTTTTTTTTTTGGTGGGGGAGTAGGGAAAGGTAGCTATCTGGTCCCTGGGACTCCAATGGCTGGGGTCTAGGGGCTAGAGACCTGGTCTGCAGTCTGCAGATGGGGGCTTACCTGTTCTCAGTTGGTGTAGTGTAGGCTTATGATTCTGGTGATCTGGTTCGGTGGCGGGATGGGGTCTTCTTTTGTGTTCTCGGGTCACATTTTGCTCATTCATCTTGTTTCCTCAGTCTGCAGACTGTAGGCTTCTGAAACCTCTCCCGAATGGATCTCAGCTGAGCAGGTTGTTCAGTAGGGCAATCTTACCAATACCTCCAAGTTGTTGGGTTTTGCAGGGTTGGCAGCTGGGCCCTGGGTTGGCCTCAGGCAGAATAATCAGGTCCATTCTGGTTGCGTCCCACGGAGATGGCTCCTTCCCCAAGTGCTGGGATTAAAGACGTCCTTGCTCCAAGCTCTTACTTTCCATGTTCTCAGCCTGCCTCTGCCTCTGCCATGTTAGTTTTAAAAGACACAAGAATTGATTACTGAATTTGAAGAGAGGCCCGTGATGTAGAAGTAGAGACTAATGTGCCAGTCCCATGACTCCTCTATAGCCAAAAGACACATTCTAGTCTTTTACATATAGGAAGAAGGGATATGATGCTGGGAGTGTATCAGTGGTAGAGTGTGTGCCCTACCCTGGGTTCAAAATGCAAGCATGCACATGGGTTCTAAAAACAAGCACGTTTGTGTGCACTCACACATATACAAACAACAAAAATCAAAGCAACAACAACAACAAAAACCAAACCAAAGGCATCAATTTTAGGGAACATAAAGACCAATATTTTATTTCAGTCATATTTTAATAAAGATTAGAAAATGCAAACTATCACAGGAAACCTGTGATTTCTCATGTTTTATCGAGAGGAAGGGCATCTGTCAGGCATTGATAATGCAAATCAAGAAGGCACTTCAAGGGGCTGGAGGATTGCCGTGGTTAAAAGCACTTGCTGCTCTTGCAGAGGACCCAGATTCAATTCCCAGCACCCACATGGCAGTTCACTATTATCTGTAACTCCAGCCCCAGGGGATCTGATGCTTTCTTCTGGCCTCCAAGAGCACCAAGCACACACATTTACATGCTCAAATACATTTACAAAACTCATTTACATAAATAAACTTTTTTTTTAAAAAAAAGAAAGCACTTCAATTACTAGATTACATAGAAAGGGACTTGGAATCAAGGAATCTGGTTGTCAGCCATAACTATGGTTAAGGAGGGTACCATCCATCTGTGACTTAGATTCTTCTTCCCAGAATTCCTAGCTACATTATTATATTCTATCTACAATATGACAAGGTATTCCCTTCAAGAGCTGACATTCAGGGTCAGCTGGTAAGAGCACTTGCCACCACACCAGATGTCTTGAGTTCAATTCCCAGAATTCACATGGTGGGAGATGAGAACTAGCCCCCACAGTTGTCTTCTGACTTCCTCGCATGTGCATGACATCCTCATCCTCACTGAGTAAATGTAAAAAAAAAAAAAGTTGATATTCAATTAGGGTAAAAATTCCTGTCATAAGTATCCTAGTCACTATTTTATTGCTATGAAGAGACATCATGACCAAGGCAACTCTTACAAGAAAAAGCTTTTAATTGGGGCTGGCTTACAGTTCAGAGGTTTAGTCCGTTATCATCACAGCAGAGAACATGACAAGCACAAAGGCGTAGCACTGGAGAAGTAGCTGAGAATTCTATGTCCTGATCAGAGAAAGAGAGACAGAGAGCACCCCTGGCATGGGCCTTTGAAACCTCAAAGTCCACCCCTAGTGACACACCTCCTCCAACAAGGCCACACCCCCTAATCCTTCTAATCCTATCAAAGAGTTCCACTCCCTGGACACTTAGCATTCAAATATATGAGCCTATGGGGTCAGTCTTACTCAAACCACCACAATAAGTGATACTGACCATAAATGTAAATAGAAAAGGTAGACTATATTCTGTCCAAAGAAGCACACGCTTGGATTGGGATTTCTTGGTGCCGGGAAGTCTTTGTTGGTGTAGCACTGTAGGGTTCTGGATGTGCCTGGATGCAAAGCTCTGTGGCTGCTCTCAAGTTGTCTAACATCTGGACACCCCAGTGTCCTCATCTGCAGGATACAGGCAATGTTACTGAACCCTCATGAGGCCTTGGAGAGGATCAAAGCTCTTAGACATATGCCTGGTACACGGTAAGCCCTTGAACCTTTAAGTAACGTCTCAAAATGTTTTCACTGATGTAGAACCTTACCTTACTCTGAAATTTGTTGGCATAAAGTTTCCAGTCAATCATAAGCACTTATTTTTCATAAATAAATTCACTATTATTTGTAACTCATTGATAATTTTTATGTCTTAACATTCCTTGGTTTTTATTGATTTTATTTTAGAATCACTATTATTATTTTTATTATTTTTTACTTTATTTACCATTTATTATGATTTTTAATTATTTTAGGTTTATTTTCAGAGAGTAATACAGGTTTGACTGTAGAAGTGACATAGACTTTCATTTGCCATATTTTTTTTTTAAAAAAGCAACTCCATGTAAAGAAAGTTACTAGGAAAACAATTTTACAGGAAATACTCTACCATATTCAGATTTGAGGAAGCTGCTACCAAAAGTTACATTTTGGACATTCTGAACTAGCTGCTTCCTAAACCCAATTTTTCCCCTAGTATCCTGTGACTTCAAAATCTATTTATTGCTATTTTTGAAAGATTTTTTTCTAGTGTCTTGTAGTTAGAGATTTTAATTACCTGAAAAGTGGAGGGAAGGTTTAAAGAAAAGATGAAGAACCATTATTTTGCTAAGTTCTAAAGTGGAACTAACTCCCAACGTTTTAGCTACATAGAAATTATCCACATATCCTAACATGCACATTTGGGCTCAGTAGGTCTGGAGTAGGGCCCAAGAATTTGCATTTCTAACAAGCTCTCAGGTGATGCTGATTTGCTAGTCTGGGGACCACACATGGATTAACAGATGCTAAAGACAATATATACAAGAGAGATGGCCAGGAGCTTGGTGATGTGCCGGGGCCATGTTAAACAGTTAAAACAGTTCCTGGGCCTCACCATTAAGTATAGCCTCATTTTATGGAAAGCAGCAAACTTCATTTTGTTAGGCATAGGGAAAAAATGTTACCTAAATTTCATGTGGTATGTAGAAGAAAAAGATTTCTATCTATTTGTAAATCCTGAGACATCCAACTGAAAAATCCAGAAAAAAAAAGAAACTAGTTATATAGACATCAGCAGAAAAAAAATGCATTTCCTATTAGCCTACAGTAGGAAAATATAACACGTATTGGGGGAAGGGAGATGGGAGTGGTTCATTCACAATAGCAAATGAAAAATACAAGGCACTTAAGGCTCTGCTTAGCCACAAAATAGGCAGGAACTATGCAGATAAAATTGCAAAATTAGAATTAATAAAGACATTACATGCAAAAAGAATGAAGCTGGAGCTGGTGTGGTGCCACACACCAGAAATACCAGTGACTCCATGAGTTAACCCTGGAGGATGTCAGTTGAGGCCAGCCTTGGTCATTAAGCAAGAATCTGTCTCAAAATGTAGAAGGGGGTTAGGGGGGTGGGGGTCCAGCTCAGGGTTAGAGCACTTGCAAACAACAAGAAGGAGGCAGAGAGGAGGAGGGGGAGGAAGAAGAAGGAAAGGAGGAAGAAGAGGGAGGGGAGCTTTACCTTATACCATCAGCAAAAATTAGCTCAGAATAGGTCAATGTCTTAAGCATAACGTCTAAAAGGAAAGCTAGTAGAACAAAATGCAGTGAAAAGTCTTTACATGTTTTGAAGGTTTCTGTGTTAGCTACTTTCCTCGTCACTGTAACAAAATACTAACAGAATAACCTTGAAAAGAGGAAGGCTTTATTTGGGCTCATGGTTCCAGGAGTGCCAGTCCTCGGTCATGTGGCCCCATGTGCTTAGGCAGACAGATAGTGAAAGGATCCTGTGACAGAGACCTTCCACATGGTGGCAGCTAGGAAGTAATGAAAGGAGGTAAGAGGGGGGCCAGGGTCAGGGCATCAGTAACCTACCTGCTTCCTTCTGTCAGGCCCTGCTTCAAAACATTCCAAAATACGGGGACCAAATACCCAGCTCGTGAGCCTACGGGGCACACTGTACTTTCAAATCGTAGCAAATACCCCAAAACACAAGCAACAAAAGAGACAATGCGTAAGTTTCACTTGATCAAAATCCAAGATTTCTGTGCATCACATGACTCAATGGAGAGTGAAGGGCAATGATGAAGTATGAAAATAACTACAAACAATGCGACTGGTAAGGGGTTAGTATCCATAATATGCAAACACGTACTATAATTCACCAACAACAAATACATAATTCAATTTAAAAAATGGGCAGATTAGTTGACTATACATTTCTCCATGAAGACATACTACAAATGGCCATTAGCGTGTGAAAAGATGCTCTATCCCAGAGCTTCTCAACCTTCCTAATGCTGCGATCTTTTAATACATTTCCTCGGGTTGTGGTGACCCCCAACCACAAAATTGTTTTGTTGCCACTTCATAACTGTAATTTGGCTACTGTGTGAACCCTATTGGAAATATCTCATATGTGACTCCCAAGGGGTCACCACCTGCAGGTTGAGAACCATGTCTCTAACCATTTAAATGCAAATTAAAATCACAATCGCACCCAACAGAATGGCTACTGTTTAAAAACATGGAAAATAAATGATGACCAGGATGTAGAGCTACTTGAATCACCCTGTGTGGATGAGAGTGTGAAATGAGGCAGAGGTGATAGATATCAGCATGGCGGGTCTTTGAAAACTAAACATGGATTTGCTATCTGACTCAGCAAAGCAGTGATGTAAGCAAACATGTTTATACACCCATGCTCACAGCACATTACTCACAACAGCCAACACATGCTGGTAATCCAAGCAGCCAGCAATAATGGATGATACGTGCATATAGACTCCCATACTCATACACACATAGATACTACGTTCAGCCTCCGAAAGGAAAACAACCATTGGCTACAACATGGTTAATGCCGGAAAACACTGTGCTAAGCAAAATATACCAGTCACGAAATACTTGCAGAAGACACTGTTTTGACTTCACTCATGAAATACCCAGAGCAGGCAAATGAATGGAGACATACAGTGCTGTCACAGACTAGGGGTGTGAGATAGGATAACTATTGTTTAATAGGTGCAGATGGTGAAAAGTTTTGGAGATAAATAATGCTATTGAATGTCGAGAAATGTGAAGGTAACTATACCCCTGAATTTCACACCTGGAAATAGTTTAAATTATACATATTGTTACATAGATCTTTAGCCGCACAATAAGACGTTTATGAGACATAGACAAAGATTTGAATAAATGGACAGACCATGCAGTGTTAGCAAACTTGCAGAGGATATGATACTATTTTACATTGGCGACAGAGAGATGGAAGCAAAATAAATCAGCAAAGGTCTGGAACTCAGGACGACAATACATTTTTTTTTAACTGTTTTAACTGAGCTAATAGGTCACTACAATACACAAAGATTGGGTTGAAAAGGAATACATAAGAAGGCTATTTACAATAACAAGAAGATGGAATGTCTTAAATGTCCAAATGTGGGATTGGTTTGCTTCAGTAAGATATATCATCTATGAAACGGAATTGAGTGAATTCATTAAATATGGTATTTACATCTTTAATCCCAGCACTCAGGAAGCAGAGGCAGGAGGATCTCTGTGAGTTCAAGGTCAGCCTGGTCTACAAAGCAAGTTCTAGGACAGCCAGGGCTATTACATAGAGAAACCCTGTCCAAAAAAAAAAAAACCAAACAAAGAAACAAACAAAAATGGTATTTAAAAGACACTGAAATGCACCAGAAATTTATGCAAAATGTAATGAATGAAAACATGGGTTACCAAAAAGTACAAGTAATATACACACATATGACGATGACCGGCCTTGTACACTAAACTATTAATAGTGAGTACAAAGGGAAATAATTATAAATTATTCTTGTGTGCGTGCGTGTGTGTGTGTGTGTGTGTGTGTGTGTGTGTGTGTGTGTATGTGTGTACATGCACAAGATCTCCAGAAACACCTTGAGGAATGGTGATTCATTATTATACAATAGGAGGTATCCATTTTAGAGTTTAAGAAATGTCAAGGCAGTGAAAAATTTCAGACCCAATCTCTTCTAACTTGCTCTTTTTAAATTCACAAGGCTACAGACTATCAAGTAAACTGACAAAGGCCCACTATATTACTTAAGACACACTTTCTCTGGGAGTGCAAGAGCTAATATTAGCAGTAGTTTGAACACACAAGAGTTTATTCACTCAGGGAAATTCCTGCAGTTCTATAGCTCAGGTTCAAACTGTTTGCAAGGTACAAGGGAACAGGTTTCTACCAAGCTACCTTCCACCCTCGGCACTGGGTATTACCTTGTGATTCAACGTAACTGTTGGAGATCCAGCCATGATGTCTGCTTTCCAGGGAGATGAAACAAACCGAGGAGAAACCCCACGCATAGCCTGTCTGCTTGCCCGCCCTTAACCAGAATGCTGCCACATAACATGCAAACATGTAGAGGAAGCCCAAAAAACACCATCTTTACTGCTAAACACTGGGAGTCAGTTGCTAAGGTACAAGACGATGAAAGTAATGGAAGTATCACAGAGGGCAGCTCTCCCCCTCTGCCAGCGCTTCTCCCTACAACCTTGTTAGTAGACCGAGCAAGCACTTTCCTGAAGGGAGAAGTCCACCAGGATGCTTACTCATTCTCATCATGCGGAGGGGAAATTACAGTGCTGGAGACAGAGTTTATTTTTAAGTTCTGTTTGCTGGAATTTTCCATTAGAATATATTTGATCAACATCACCATAAAAGATAAGCAAATAACAAGACAATTGTATATTTTTTTAAATCTAGGGCACTCCCGTTTCCATAAGGGTTGCTGCTGATAACTCGGGTTTTACAAGATTATGTTCTTAAGATGTCTGCACTGGGACCTGGGGAGACGGTTCAGTTGGTAAAGCACTGCCCTGCCAACATGAGGACCTGAGTTGGACTCTCCAGGGCCCACATACAAAGGACAATGCACATCCCTAGAGCCAGCACTGGGGAAGTGGAGACAGGGGGATTTGGGAGCTTACTGGTCATCGATCGAGTCTAACCAAATAATTGAGGTCCATGTTCAATGCGAGACACTGTCTCAAAAATAAGGTGGGGAGGGATAAAGAAGGACAACTAACTCTCCACCTAGCTTCCATGTGCTCATCTACAGGAAGGTGGATGCACACCTAAGACGCACTATACAGGGACAGACAGCATTGGGGATGCTGTATAATGCTATGTTGTAGATGTTTTCATGTTACTTAAAATATACTTCCTTACATGTCCATTTAACCCCCTTTCCTGCCATTTTAATGCTGAAATATTTAATCAACCTAGCAATTATGCCCATGTTACCAATGATAGGATATTTCCAGGCCCTTTGGTGTCCGGTACAGTTTTCAAAACATACAGACTAGCTACAAAACACCTTGGTGCAAAGAAACATTTCCTCCAAACAGTTCCTTGGAAATTTTTAATCAAGGGTTTATTAGGATCAGGAAGGTGGTCAATTTGATGACTTGTATGTGAGTTACATTCTTTCCAGAAAGTTCACTTAATATTCAGAACACCTAATTATTCTGCAAAATTGTTTTGACATTAGCTCTGTCGAATCTATGTTTCTAACACACTGACTTCTAGTTGACTAGAAATATGATGATATTAAAAAACAAGTTGACTCCGAATATCTTTATTTGTATAAGCTGATCATTAGCAATATCTATTTACTCTGTCCTTTAAATCCCTCTGAGTCTGATATCGGCTCATATTTTTGCAATCTTATTACAAATTAAAAACTGCCTTGTCGCCGGGCGTTGGTGGCGCACGCCTTTAATCCCAGCACTCGGGAGGCAGAGCCAGGCAGATCTCTGTGAGTTCGAGGCCAGCCTGGGCTACCAAGTGAGTTCCAGGAAAGGCGCAAAGCTACACAGAGAAACCCTGTCTCGAAAACAAAAACAAAAAAACAAAAAACTGCCTTGTAGGTTTTCAGTAGTCCCTATCAATTCCTGAACCCCAAATGTGTAACATCATTTAAACTATGAATTATTTCCTTCCTGTTCCTTTTTTCTTCTGTTTTTTTCCCCCTTCTCTTTTTTCAGAGGCAGGCCAAGTGTAACAGACCCCCAGACCTTAGCACAACTGACGCCATAACCAAAGTACCATTCAGGCCTTGGAACCCAGCGGGTAGGCAGCAATGTCTGCCAAAAGGAGAGCAAAGACCCAATCCATCGAAGTCCGCAGCTCTGGGAAAGTCCCGAAATGGACTAATCTCGCCTTTCGGCTTCTGTAGTTCTGCTTCTGGCTGTGGTTCTTGCTAACTGAGGTGTGTCAACTCAGGATGTGGACTTTGTGCTTAGAAGCTCATCCTGGGGAAGGCTCGGGGCTGCACCGGGGTTCCAAACATCCAGTGTAGTCACCACCGGGCTGATAAAGACTTCCTGTCTGAGTAGTCTTCTCTGGTGGATACCCCCCAACAAAAATGACATTGAAAGGGTTGAAAAACAGTATTTGTTGAGATACATAAAGATGCCTATCCTTCTGCTCAGCTGGGAATGCCTGTTGGCTGGGACCCGCCTGAAGGCACGTTTCCTGTGAGGAGAAGCAGGGCCAGAGATTCTCTCTACTGCTCACAGAAATAACACAACTTAGAATGCAGGGCGGCCAAAGTAGACCCACAGACAAAAGACAAGGAGAGAAAGCGAGGGGCTGTTTCAGGGCAAGAAACCATCTATGGGCCCTGTTCGTGTCTCCAGGCAAGCATCTTGCAGACCACACAGGTGGGCTGGTTTTGCATCAAAGCATCCCTGGAAAAGCACTCAAACATGAATGTCTGAAAATCACATATGAGGACACAAATTATGGCTTTGCTGAGAGGCTGGCTCCTGCCCAAAGAGGAAAAAATAAAAATAAAAAAAGACAAAGCCCTACTTACCTGTTCCTTAGCCGTTGCCTTTAGAATTTTGAGCTGAGCTGCTCCACGGCCTGTTTTCTGTTCCATTTACAACGGCCCAGCAGAGGGTCCTGACTGGTCCAGTCTTTACACTTGGAGGCTAGGACACACTAGTTGTCTGGGGCAGAGGTGGGAGTTCTCTCTTAGCAGAGAGGGAAAACAAACAAACAAATAAAAGTTAAGATCTGAAAAACAAGCAAATAACCATAATTAATTGCCATCCGTGGCACAGGCCATAAAGGACACGGGTGATGTAAGAAGGAGTAACTTGAAGGAGGTGTTATTTTAGAGAAGATGGCTTGGGGGCATCTCCCCGAGGAGGGACGTTTGAGGTGAGACAAAGATCAGGGAAGAGCTGGTCAGGAAGAGGGAGAAAAGCTCAGGTTCCCTGGGCCAAGAAAGGAAGAGCAGCCTTCAAGAAACCCGATGATAGGAAGAAGGTGAGCCCATCGTGGATGCTTTCAAAGAGCATGGTGAAGACTTCGAATTTCATTCTCCAAGAAGCACCAGACACTATAGAAATATGATTGAGTAGAGTGGGGTTTTTAACACTGCTTAGCAGGGGATGGTGGCACATGCCTTTAATCTCAGTACCTCACAGGGAGAGGCAGGTAGATCTCTGTGAGTTCGAGGCCAGCCTGGTTTATATAGAGAGTTCCAGGTCAGCTAGAGCTACACAGTGAGACCCTGTCTCAAACAAACAAACAAGCAAACAAAAACAAACAAACCAATGAATAAATAAATAACATCCTGCTATCCAGGACTACTTCCTGTTTGGATCTTCTGTGTTCTACACTAGACTGAGTCATCACATTTAATTGTGTCCTTGTCTTAAATATGCATTTTATATCAATCAATCTATTTCCCACAAATTACTTGTCCTACCCTCTTAGTAGATAAAGTAACATATCAGTGTTGTTAGTTGCAGCTACTGTGGGGTTGTTTTTGGTTTTGTTTTCAAGGTTTTGTGTACCTGGGGTTTGAACCCAGGCCCTGCACGTACTAGACAGGCACTGAGCTTTACTCCCGGTTCCGCCTGTTTACCCACAGATATCTTGCGACTAGTTTGTATTTAGGGCACATTAAATTCATAGATTTCTTTTGCAGACAAATCCAGTATTTAGGCACCAGCTTATCTTCCCTCTACGTGTGCAAAAACAGGTCTTGATCTGATGTCGTGTTCATAACATTTACAGTTAACAAGAAAAGTGCAACCACTTTTGCTAAACCCATGGTGGTAAAGAATGCTGAATGAACCCTTGCTTCTCCACTGGGTTGTCTCCCCCATGAATTAATTCATTTATTCATCTACCAACTCATTTCTTCAATCATCATCCCAGCACAACTTGTTAGTCATCTGTTATGGGGCAGGTCCTGCATCATCTTTGGGGACATAAAGATGAATCAGTGTTTGCCTTCAAAGAGTTCATCACATTCTGCTCCAGGAGGCAGACACTGAGCAACCAATAATGATGCCATGTGACAATGATACCAGCAGATGGAAGGATCCCTAAAGTAGGGACAGGTCACTAAATTTGTTTGGAAGAGTTGGCACAGACCCCACAAGGCCTTCTTGCTTTTGATCTAGGCACACACACACACACACACACACACACACACACACACACACACAGAGTCTCAATGTATAGCCCAGGTGTCCTCAAACTTAGGATGCTCTTGCCTCAATGTTAGGATTATGAGTTTATCACCAAGCTCAGCTAGACCTAGGTCTTAAAGATTTGAGAAAAATTTGCTGGTGGAAATGAGAAGTCACATTACAAGAACACAGAACAAGCAAAGAAGACAAACTACCTACCCACTGGAGGGACTCTGGCTAGCTCAAGTGTGGTGAGCATGGCTCTGGAGGGCCTTACCCTTCTCCCCCATTCCCTTTGCCTTGCTAAGAACTGTTAGATTACATTCCTGAAGCTAGCCACTATGGTCTATTCCCTTATTTGGCCACTTCCTCCTCCTAGGCTGACTACCAAGGTCCAGCTACCAATTGAAGTCTAGCAATCAAAATCCCCCTTTAGCTCACCTAATTAACATGCCCAATTAAAATTAAACACCTCATCCTAACAAGGGGTTTCCCCTTGTACCTTTATAAAATGTCATCATCCTATGGGCCTCATCTGTCTCCTCTCTATCCAGAGGCAGCCCTTTGTCCCTCCCAGACAAATACCCCTTCCCCCTCATCCTCTGTCTCCCTGGGACAAATAAATCTCTTTTGTGCTGAGAATTTGGTCTTGGGGTGTCTTGAGCCAACTCTGAGGTTTCCTTACACTCATATTCTTTTCTTTTTAGGTATTTTAATAGGATAATACATGCACATGTTTTTAAATGATCTAATATCCAGGAAGATCATGAGAAACTTCTCTTACACTGTCATTTCTGCTCTAATTCCAGGGACAAGCTTTCTTTTCCTGTTCTGAAGAATAACTCCTTTATTTTAGGATAGTTTTAGGTTTCTAGAAAATGTCTAAGGTAGTAATGAGGTTTCTTTATATGACACATCCTGTCTAACTATTAGTTACGAATAAAATAAATGAATGGCATTAACATTTTACCAATACTGTACCTTGTCATAATTAATGAATGTACATGGGTATATCCTCTATCCAACCCTGATTTTGCTGAGCTTTCCAGGGTTTCGCTTGCTGCCTTTTGTCTGTTGTGGGACTCCACAGTAAATCCTGTCACTGTGTCTCCTGAGACCTCAGCTATTGCAAGTTCTCAGGGCCTCCCTTGTTTTGTTCTTACTCTTTCATGTTAGGAAAATGTGAAAGGCAGAATAACAACCCATCCCAAAGATGTCCACACCTTCATGTCCAGAACCTATGAGAATATCAAAGGGTACAGCAAAGAGTGAGATGCCAGGAGGAACCAGGCTGTAAATCAGTTGTCTTTATGACAGAGAGTGACTGGGATCATCCAAGGTCTCAACATGACCTCGAGGGTCCGTCCAAGGGGCAAAGAAGACAGAAGAGAAGCAGAGGGAAAGCTGTGTGAAGACTTAACAGCTATTGCTGGCTTGGGAATGAAGGGAGGAGAACGTCAGCCGGGGAATGCAGCCAAGAAATCTGGAAAAAGGTACAGATGTGAGTTCCCCTGAAGTCTCCAGAAAAGACCGTGGTCCTGCTGAGACTTGGAAGCCAGCCCGGCAGATCTGCCAGCCTTCTGATCCACAGAACTGACAAGCATATCATTTGTGTTGTGTGAGGCTTCTCTGTACGAACAGGTTACTTTCCAGCTGCAAGAGAAAACTAACACAGGCCTGTGCCCCCTCAGCCCACATCATACATGGGGTAATTGGCAAAAAAACTATCTTTCAGAGAACTCCAAAATGTGTAGCTGTTGTGTAACAGTTTCCCCGAAATTGAAACACTAAGATTGAAACATTCCATTGGCCAGGAAGCTCCTTGAGCAAAAAGTTACGACTCAAAATGGCTTCAGGAAGTTCCTGAAGCTGACCAGATTCACTAGGTCCCTTCCTGACAAAGTAAGCCACACAAGCTGAACGTCCCTCTCAGAACAGCAAAGCCAATTTGCAGAGAAGACTCTGAGACTGGACCAGCTGCCTGGAAGGAGTTTAGAACAACTGAGTCACTTGGAAAGGACACTCTCCACCCTGTTGAGCTGCCTGCAGTCTATAGTGTGCTCCAGGTTCCCAGCTTCTGTGAGCTGTCACCTGTGCTGGGGTGGGCTTTGGTAATGCAGCTGTCTTTGAGTCGTTCCTGCTCCTACAAGTAACCCCTCACCTACATTCCTGTAAACAACACCCAATGAAATTCATCAGTTCACCAAGTTGGACCTTGATTATATCCATACTGTTGGTCTGTCGTAGGGCTCTCTATCTGGGATGAGTAGACATTTTTGTGTAGTGTGTCCCAGGGGAAAGTTTTGTCAAACAACAGTAGCTCAGTGCTCTCTTCCAGGAAGACACTGGCTTCTTCCGTAGATCCTCTGTTCTTTCTGAACGTCTCACTCACCCTAGGAGTGTGGAGTGAAAAGCACCCACAGGTCAATCTGACCATTATCTTTTCCTCTTCTCCCTTTCACCCCAGTCAGTGTCTGTGTATCGCCTGGGTGGCCTTGAACTCACAACATAGCTGAGAATGCCCTTAAAAGCCAAGTATCTTGCTTCTGACTCCAGAGTGCTAGGATTATAAGCATATATCACCACACTGGTTTTATGGGGCTCTGTGGATTGAACTCAGGGGCTGGTGCATGCTGGGCAAGCTTGCTAGCAGCTGAGTTACATCTCAATATAACCCCCTCCCACCCTTCTTTCCCCTCCCCCCACCCGCCTAACTCCCATGATGCAGTGCATGTGGTCTCCAAATCCTGCCCGTCTTCTCAACCATTTCTCAGAATAACATATCTGCCTGCTGCCCAGGTGTTCTATGCCCTGGTTCCACGCAAGGTGGATCCACTACTCCTCATGGACTCAGCTTCCCACGCTCTCAGCGGCACTAGCTCACCTTGTTGGTGAGCTTCTCCAGGATTCTCCAGGGCTCACTCACTCTCTCCTCTTCTGTTCCACGTGTCCTGTAAGACATGCAGGCACTCAGGATGGTTATGCAAGACACTTCTCCATCCCTTCTCTGTCTTTTGAAGTATTTCAACTGATGTCGCCTCTCCTACCCTCTTTGTACTTGCAAGTAGGAGCCTCTTTTTATCCTTCCAGATATTTTAGTAAGGTCTCTGAAAGGAGCGGCTACAAACCTAAGCACGAGTCTTCTGTCTTTGACTAAAACACTGGACCCGTGAAGAGCACAGATAGACCTGCATTTCCATTCTGCCTCCGGCACACACTGTCTCTAAGACAGGGCAATTGACTTCACTTCTGGAAATCTCAATCTCCTCCCTGTGACTTGGGGATAATGCTACCACCTACCTCTTCGGTGGCTGTGAGGATCAAATGAAAGACTGTATTTATGTCTGCTGCAATGCTTGACACGCAGCAGCTCCTTAATCAATCCGGTGATTGCCATTATGCAAATGGAGAGGATTTGCATAAGGCAGAGAGGGACACTTTGGCACATGAGGCCAAAAAAATTAAGAAGCCAAACTCGTGTTATAAATGGAGAAACTGTACCAGACAAAGAGATCAGAAGGGACAGGGGTCAGGGAAGTCAGTTAAGAAGCTATCTCCATGTTCTACGAGAGAGTCAATGATGCCAGAGACCCACACAATGGCAACGTGCTGTAGAAAAGCTAGGACTGACTGAAGCCACAGTTAGAAAAAATGGTTCTCAACGCTGGCTTCACTTTAACATCCTTGGACCCCATGCCCAGGCCACTGATCACAACATCTGGAGGGGAGGCCCAAGCATCCTGTTTCAAAAGCCTCCCAGTTTGTTCTACTGTGTAACAGATTTGGAAACACTGGCCAGTCCTTTGATGCTCCACAGGGAAACTAGATTAACAAAGAGTGGTTAGGTGGGGGGATTTTTTTTTTCAGTCTCACAATATTTGGGGGATAATTCTCACAACTTCCAGCAGCATTTTGTCCAACCTCCTATGCATAAGAGGACAGAAGATTGGATGCCTGACCAAATTAATGACAAAATATATCCTAATGAGTCCAGTATCTGTCTGCACCCATTCCACCTTTAAAGAAAGGCAAATTGGAACAGTTCTTGTCTGGTGATCCACGGCTGTCAAGGAGATGTAAGCCAGAGCTTCAGGAGTCCTCTGGGAGTCACTGGCTGCAGCCCCTAGCAGGAAGTTGAGAGAGAGGGCTACAGATCACTATCCTGACAGGAGCCCCAAGTCAGGCGTACAGAGGCCCCAGTAGTTTTATTTGTTTGGGATTTACAACCTGTTTACTTTCTAGGGGTTCCAAGACGGCTTATCAGATCAAGCTAAAGCAAGTGATGAGGACATCAGACTAGAGACCACCAAAGGGCCTGGAAGAAATG
This sequence comes from Peromyscus attwateri, assembly GCA_902168425.1. Classification (NCBI taxonomy): domain Eukaryota; kingdom Metazoa; phylum Chordata; class Mammalia; order Rodentia; family Cricetidae; genus Peromyscus; species Peromyscus attwateri. Next base: position 22,210 of record CABHPP010125825.1, on the reverse strand, counting down.
GTTCTGTATAACTGGCCTGAGCTGGAGGCTCTGAGTTCTCTGCGGGTTGTTCTGTTTTTAGGCTGAAAAGAGAAAAGCCAAGCATGCTCTTTTCTAGGAAAGACCGGGGTTTTTGTTTTCCATGAAACACTTCTTGGAGAGGTTTTACTGCATGCATCCATCCTTTCTTGTATAACAAGTTTCTGGAGAGGAAACAGCCCAGGTACTGAGCCTCAGCATGTCTAAAACTCAGCACTGGAAGTCAGAGGCCTGGGCTCTGTACCAGCAACTCACTTAAGACGTTCCCATCCATAAGAAGACAGGATGGAACACATACATTTTCATTTCAGCTCTGGCACTTGCACTCATGCACTTCTGATTAAATTAGAAAGAACAGACAGAACTAAAATTGACTAGAATATAGAGTGACTATGGTCTTGCAGGTTTTGCTTTCAAATGTTAATCTAATTGAGTTCAGCCATAGTATGTGTTAGAAGAGTCTACTCATCATGGGATCTCTGACAAGAATCTGCAGTGCAAAATTTATCTCGCTGCTAAAGTAGAAACCAATTTAGAAGGACACCCTGTATTATAGTCTCAGTCAGATCCAAGACTGTCCTTCCTCATCTAGAAAACAGGCAATAAGGGTTCCTGCAGGCAAAGCCAGCATTTTGTTTAAAAATGTTGACTTCAATAGTCTATTCAAAAGGAAAGGAATGAATTTTGGATTAAAGACCGATTCTGAGAGATGACAGCTGCATATACGTTTCCCAAAGTCTAAGGGCCCTCAGAAACCCCAGCCAAGCCCGCTCATGCTTTCCTCAGTTTTTCTTTAGCTCTAACCCAGAGTGATGAGGAGCAGGCATCACTTTCTCCAACCTCCAACTCTTCCCTTACTGCCATAACGGTCAGTGGGTATGCTGTGCCTCCAAGAGTCTGTTTCATCCATCAGGAAAACTGTTACTTGCTACCCATGCTCTTGCTACATATGCTAGTTAGTTTTTCGTCAACCAGACACAAGCTTGGGTCATCTGGGAAGAGGGAACCTCAACTGAAACAAACAGCTTCCATCTGGTTGGTCTATAGGCAAATCTGTGGGACATTTTCTTGATTAATGATTAATGGGGGAGGGCCCAGCCCACTGAGAGCAGTGCCATCCCCAGGCTGGTGGCCCTGGGTTCTATAAGAAAGCAGGCTGAGCAAGCCATGGGTTGTAAGTGAGTAAGCAGTGTTCCTCCATAGTTTCTCCTTCAGTTCCTGCCTCTGGGTTCCTGCTTTGAGTTCCTGCCTTCACTTTCCTTCATGATGAACTATAAGCTGTAAGATGAACTCAATCCTTTCCTCCCCAAGTTGGTTTTGGTCATAGTGTTTAATCTTATTACTAGAAAGCACACTAAGATACCACAGATCTCTTCGCTAAGAGTGTAGGACTATAGTCAAAAGATTTGGGCAACAAACCCAGTGTCTGCTGCAAATTGTGTGCCTCTTTGGAATATTTGTAAAATGCTTTAAGTGTGTTGCTTTTTATTATCATTCTCCTAACAATTCAGTGAGTTGATTTGTTGTGGGTAGTGTTTACCCAACTTGGAAATCCCTTATAGAAATACAGAAGTCCCCGGAAGGTGACTAACTTGGAGAAGGCAAACAGCTGATGAGCAAGTTGCCCAAGAGCAAACTGCCCAAGTCCAAACCCAGTGGTCCTCCCCACGGTTGCAAGCCTGAGGCAGGAAGCATACTATCCCGACTGAGTGGCTGGATCATGCGTCAAAGCTTGTTCTACTGATATTGGTCCCGTGGAGGGGGGGAGGGTGAAACAAAAAAAGAGGATTATCTTGCAAGGGAAAGCCAAATCAGATAAGATTCCTCCACTGAGCAAATGTGCAGAAGTGGTAAAGCAGGCCAGATGCAAGGGGTTAAGTGGCCTAGTTTTTAGGCCAACCTGCAAATTGTACTCTGGGGACCAAATTCCTTTCCCCTCCCAGATGGGCCTAGATCAATGGGGGAAGGTGCTAGGAAGGAGAGCATTCCTCCCCACATGGATAGTATTGGTCCCTGCCTTACAGTCCACAGGCCCCTTCCTGGCAGGTTTCTGCAAACAAATGGTAGAAAAAAAAATCACTTTTCACACTTGATCCCATTCCCAGAGAAGGGACTTCTATTTTAGGTGTTCCGTTCTATTCAGAAAGAATTTATATTGGACACTGAGGTCAGCACCATGGTAGTGTTAGCAAGAAGTGCTATTATTATTATCCAAATGGGGTATTAAGACAGTACCATGTGCTACTATCAAATTCAGTACCGGGGGAAGAACCCTGGATTGGCAGGGCAGTGGAGGTGAAAGGCTGGGGATTGATGCATATTCTAATTCAGGAAAATAGGCCTAGGGCGCTGGTGGGGGCGGGGAGGGGCAAGAAAGGACCCAGACGACCTGTTCGGCACCTTCATAACTGATGTACAAAATGTGCCGATTTGGAATTTGCCATCTCCAAGAACGCCAAAATTAGACATAAAATGGCCAAGAGATGAAGAGGTAAACAGAGATTCCTGGGTGTATACTTCATTTCCTTTTGTCTTTTCCGTGCAGCGCTGGCAATGAAACCAGGGCCTCTTCCACACTAGGCAAGCGCTCTACCACCCAACTGCATCATTAGCTCTGAGGTCACACTTGATGTCACACAGGACAACATCTTTCTACGCAAATTTGAAACCAAGTCTTTTTTTTTTTTTTTTTAAGCGTAATCTTATGACCAGTGAGTCATTTAAGTGGACTTTTCATTCCTTGGGAGTGTCTCGTTCATTTTGAACACAGACTGCCATACTACACAGATAGCATATATTCCCCCCACCCCATCCCCCACCCCCACCTCCCCGCTGCAGCTGTACATCTCATTGAGTGCTACAGTACAGAGACCCGGTCCACCCACAAAGGAGAAGGCAATACGCCCATCTTCTCAAGCTCTCTATTTTTTTTTTTTTTTTTTTGGTGACAGTTTTGTCACTCCAGAAACTGGGTGTGCAAATAAGGAGGGCTGAAAATGAGATGCGCGGCGGCGGCAGGGCATGGCGCCACGCGATGTTTGCCCCCGAGCTTTCAGCGCTTGGCCCCGTCTTAGCTAGCTCTTCATTGCAGAGACTTCCACTGCCACTTCCGCACCCCAAAGACAGGGCCCAGAGCTCACTTTCTTTCCCAGTTTCAAACATTCCCAGGAAAGAACCCCAGCCCTGCTTTCTTGGCGTTAATTCCCTTTAGCACAACTCAAGCCCAGTTCTCTTGAAAAAAAAAAAAAAGCTTAATTTTAAAATTTTCATTTGAAATTTAGATGAAAAGAAATGAGTTTCCAACCTTAAGCTGAACATGTCAGAATGCAGTGTTATAAAGCAGAGGAGCACAAGTTGAGCCTGGCTGGGTTGCCACATTGCGACCTTAAGCAGGTCACTTAGCGGGTTCATGAGTCTTTTTTATTTTTTCCTACAAATATGTGGGAGGGGTCCACAATATTATTTGTGCCCAAATATACAGTCCCAAATCTATGATCCATGCCCATTTCTTCATCAGCAGTTTGGGTGCTTAACTGTGTGCCAAACCCTCGGCTAGGCTCTAGGAAAGTCACAGAGATGAGGACGGGGTGAACCACACCCTAAAGGAAATGTCATTCCGGCCCTCACCAGTGGCTGACAGATGTGTTCTGTGACAGATGAAAATACTGCCAGAGCAACCTAGTGGTTACTTTTTTTTTTTTTTTTAACCAAAAAAGAGGCATATTTAAAGGGGAAATTTTAACCTATTTTCCCCAGCCCAAAATAGAAACGGGGCCATAATGTTAGTGCTATTATTATAATGTGCATTTCATATGCAAAGATGCTGGATCGGATTAAGGGAAGGAAGCATTTGGAATGATTCCATTCTGCCTCTCTCCTGAAAGGCTCTCTTGCTCAATATTTGAGGTAGCATTTCTCAAAATGTGTTTCACAGCAAACCGGTCCCTCAGAATGTTAACGCTGCTCTGTGGAAGGAGGCTCTAGCCTTGCAGAAGCTGGAGGAATACTGGACAGGAAAGTTAAACAGGTTTCCTTGGAACAAGGTTTCTACGTGTCTCTGTTGGGTAATGGGACTCTTAACAGGGCACAGAAGCGTAGGGGCAACCAAGTGCATTGAACCGTAGAATGCAACATTGTTTCACTGAGAACTTACTTCATCCGCCAGTCCTCTACAGGAGCAGCCATCAGGACATTAGTGAAAATGACTTTTTTTTTTTTAAATATGTGTCTTTCACACACAAACTTGCACATGAATTTTCATAGCACCTGACACATTAGTGCTCAAAAATAGAAACAATCCAAATGGCCATCATACAGTGAATAAATACATAAAATCTCATATAAGCATACGTGGAGCAGTACTCCACTTTAAAAAGGAACTAAGTCCTAATACAACAGTACTGAAAACATGACAAATGGAAAGGAACACAACACAAAGGCCCACACAATATGCAGCCGTTTATATGGCATGGACATGGGAAGTAAGTTAGTGCTTGCTAGGACAAGGGGGAGAAACGGCAGGCAGTGACAGCTAATGGGGATGAGTTTTCTTATGGAAGAGGAAGGGAGGGAAGTGGGAATTGACAAAAATGTCCCAAAAATTACATCTTGGTGACAACTATGCAATTCTGAATATACTATAAATCACTAAAGTATAGTCTTTACACGAGAAAATAATCTAGCCTGTGAATTGCACCTCCAGGAAGCTCACCAAAATGCACATCTTTGGAAGAATAGTTTTAGCCAAAAGGGGCTCTGGCCTGTCTCTTTCAGGGCTGTCCACTTACACTCAGAGTGAAGCATTGCATCTTCCTCGATGGGTGGCTATGAGAGTTCTTGAGCCAATCATACATGTCACACTTTTAAAATCATTCCCGACCCCCTGCATTCAATCGATGTAGCAACTTAATTTCTTACTTTTCTTGATAAGCCTACTTACCAACACCTTTTGGTATTTTGTATTTTTTCCTATTTCACCTTTTCCTAGTTTAAATTTCTTTGTACACATGCAATATGGTCAAAACCAAAACTGCCCCCCCTCTTTTTTTTTTTTTAGTATCTCTTAATTACTGAGAATTCACCACATCCTTGCTTTCCTGTCTTTGTTCCAAGCTGTGTGTGCCATTTATTTTTGTTTCTTCTTACATATCTGCCCTGTAACCTATATTGTAGGTTTTGGCTGGTTGCCAATGTGTCTACAAACTCCACGCCCATTCTTTCCCTCTGGATGCTGATGCTGATTAGCATCAAAAGACTACAAAGAAAAGGGGAGAGACAACCAAAATGTACCTGAGATGCTTGTCACCTGTCCTCTTTAAGGAGCAACTGTATCAAATAAAGGCAGGATGTTGAACGGTGGGGGGTGGGGGTGGTGGCAGGCTGTGCATCTGTAGGTGAATTCCTGTGAGCTGTGCCCAGGGGAGCCCCGGGAACGCATCTCCTATGACAGTTGCTGGGTTAGTACACTTAAAGACTTCATCACTTCACAGTTAAACCTTCCTAATGAATGAACACACTTCAGTTTCACAAAATAGGAAATATAGAAATACACATTTCAGAAAGTGTGAAAAAGAGAAGACGTAGGACTACAGAGATCTACTTACTAATTTTGACTTCTTCGTCTATAAATTCGATATTCAATAAAATCTCTTTCAGAAGTCCCCTTCACCCCCATGATCTTGGGGATATCTTATTTTCTCCAAGGGCACCTCTTTCTTCCAACCTTTGTGCCTTAAAATCTGTATTAAATCTCTTTTAATAAACTCTAAATCTGCCTTGGAAAGGAAAAAAAAGGTTCCTTTTAGAATTACCGCTTTATGATTCTAAAATTAATTGGGAGGTTTCATTCACCATTTATTAGTCAGTTCACTCAATGAACACCTATCGAGAGTCCCTAGTACAATAAGACCTTAAAAAAGCAGTGAGGGGAGAGCTCTCAGGGTGTCGCATCCACAGTGGGGTACCAAGGCTTCCTGGTGAGTTATTTTAGAGAAAAGTGAGGACTAGACAGCTGAGTAGAGAAAGGACTTTGGGAAAGGGGAAGGATTTACGCAAAGACAGAACAGTCAGCTTGCTCAAGGAACTCATTTATCATCTATAAAGGTTCAGAATAGACCAATACACCTGCTGGGACAGAACACAATCTGTTACGTGTGTCTAGTGTTTTTCTATATCAGTTACTGTTCTCATTTACCTGGGAGAAGTAACTTAGGGAAGAGAGGTGTGATGGTTGTATCGATTGTCAGTAGGTTGTCTGGGATACAAGCCTCAGGACATGCCCACGAAAGATTATCTACATTCAGTTAGCCTCTGAGTATGATGTGACGGGTTATCTCGGTTAGGTATATTGAGATGGGAAGATCCCATGTGGGGAGCACCAACCTATGGACTAGGATCCTGGGCTAATGGAAAGGAACAAGTAATCTGGTTACTTGACTTTACTCTCTGCTTCCTGGCTGCTGTTACAATGTGGCCAGCCGCTTTAGGCACCACTGCCCTGACTCCACTATGATGCCCTGGGCCTGAGTTAAAACCAATCTTTCCTCCCCTAAGTTTATTTATTTATTTATTTATTTTATCTATCTATTATTTTATCACAACAAACAAACATGTAACTAATATTTGGGTTTTAGTTTGCGGATTGAAGGGGATGCAGACCGTCATTGTGGGGAAGGTATGACATCACAGTTCCGTGGCATTGGGAACATGAGGTGACTGACTGTGTGTAGCATCTGAGTGAATCAAAAAGCCAAGAAACTGGGCCACACTATCACCCTCAAAGCCTGACTTTTTGCAAGTCACCTCCAAAACTACAACCTTCCAAATAGTTAGAGACCAGTTAGAGACCAAGTGTTTAAACATATGAACCCGTAGGGGACATTTCATAACGTAACATTTTCTTCATATGTCATGCTAAGGAGTTGGGATGCCCACAAGCAAACAAACAAAAAACCCCAGACAACAATTTTTTTTTAAGATTTGTGATTATTTTTTAATTGTGTGTATGTGCATGTGTGTGTGTGTGCTACAAGTGAATATTGGTGCCTGTGGAGGTGCCCCTGGAGTTGGAGCTCCAGGAGGTGGTGAGCACTCAATATGGGTGCTAGGAACAGAACCTGTGGCCTCTCCAAGAGGTTATGTACTCATAACCTCTGAGCCATCTCTCCAGCCTGGAACAGAGGTTTCTGAATGGACAAATGGCATGATCATGATGGTATTGTAGAAAATGAGAGAAAATAAGAGGGTGGCTATAAAGTCAGGAAGATTAGGCAGGAAATTATATGGATCTAAATTCAGGTGGACACAGTAGGGATGGGAGCATTGAGGGCAGATCTGAGTCCTGTTGAGGAAGAGACAACTAATCTAGGTGACAAGTTAGATATATACACTAACAGGAGACTTGAAATGCTCCCAAGTTGCTGACCTGGGTGATTAAGTAAATGGGGCCACCAGCTTCCAAGGAGAAAGAAGCAGTCTAATTTTCAATATGTTGGTTGGAGATGGAATGCCTAATAAGTTAAAAAAAAATCTGGATTTCATTTCAGTGGTCATTAGCGCCTACGTAAAAGCAGTCAACTCTGGGTTGTAAACTCCACAAGCAGGGGCTCTGCTCAAGAGAGACTCGAATGGATTGATGAAACTGTAAAGGAGGTGAAAAGACTGAAGTCAAACCAGGGACAGGCCACTGTTTGAAGCTGAGGAACATACAGATAAGGAGAATAAAGTCAAGGATCTAGAGAGGAAATCATCCCAAGCAGGAACTGTCTCAGCAAGGACAAGGACAAGAAGCCCTGGAGGGTGGGGATGAAAATGCAGCCTGGAGCCCAGATGCAGGGGCCCAGGGGTGGGGGAGAGAGAGCAAAAGACAAGCTCCCTCCAAGTCATCACTGTCCGAAGATTGACCTCCAGAGGCATTTAACTGGGTACCTTGCCAGGCTTTCTGCCAGGCATGTGTGAGTAAAAGTCCTATCACTTTTCCTCGGAACAGTGTGGCTAGGATCAGCTGTCTTCTCTGCTACCCAAGCCATGGCTTTGTTTTTAATTCTTAACTGATTAGCCTGCCCCATTGAATTAACCAAAACAGTCCACTAACTGTATACGCAGTCTTGCTTCAGCAGGGATGAAGTCCTAAGCTGGTTTAGAAGTGCTGTGAAGGAACTTCCACCCTCTGATCCTCCTCTCCCTCTGCTTCAAAAGGGAAGAGTAGCTTTGAAAACCCAAGTCCTTATGGAGATCTCCCTATTTCCCTAGGGTCTTCTCTAGAAGTTTGTTTTCTTCTGATGGGAGACCCTGCTCCTCAGATAGAGAGGCATCCTGGGGCTGCCCTGTTCCAAGGAGTATCCTGCTAAATAGGTACCCACCATGCTCCCGCCTGAAGATGAGCCGAGCTAGATCTAAGGAGGACGATACCACAGGCTAAGAAAACGAGAGTGAATCAGGATTGCAGGTAAAATAAGAACATTTCTTTTCAAAAATGCTTGCAACACATTGTTGCTCCCACTTACGTAGATGTTCGGGGATCTGCTGTCTGAGAGAGTTCCCATCTCATACTCGAAAAGTGAGCGTGTTCCTCTGCTTCTTCTGCCCACAAGATTACTCTCCTGGTTTTGTTTTGTTTTCCAGCCCTGTCTTTCCGGTCCTCCAGGGATCGGAGCACACAGATGAGCAAAGAGGGAAACAAGCTCGTACCTTCTGGCACAGACCCAATTTTCCAATCTTCAAAATTCACAGCCGGTTTCCCCTCTCCTCGTCGCTGCATTGTGTGACTTGAAAGACACAGTGGAAATAGCTCTGGGAACACAAAGAATGAAAGAGCACACACCACGGGTGAGCAGAGAGGAAGCCTTCTTAATAGATTTCAAAAGAACAGAACCCGGAGCGATCCTGACTCTTAAAAGATTTACCAGAAATGTCGGCAGAATTCCAAGACAAGGACGCTGGGAAAGATGAAAACACTGGGCACCGCGGACAGGAAGAGGCGTATTCAACCTGGACCAATAATTGGGTGCATGTATGATGGCTTCATGCTAACAAGAGCTACCCAGAATCACGGGAGTCGCCCTTTTAACTTTGCTGGTTGGAGCAAATATGGCCTCATGCTTGCTGAGGTCATGTGTCAATAGTGTCGTGCTGGGGCCTTTCATATTTCTGATGCACGTAATTAATATATGTTTTAATGAACGTTAATGTACTGAAATGTGGGCAGCTTGGCTGCAAGTGCCGAACACCCATTCACCATTCAGCTTTACTGGTCTTTTTCTTTTCTTTTCTTTTTTTTTTTTTAAACTCTGGGAGGAAATAAGCAGATATAATGGTTTTTGTTGTTGTTGTTTTCTATTTGTTTTATTGTTTTTTTTTTTTCCTTTAACTTACTCAGGGAATAAATATGTTCAGGATGGAGACGGCCATCCTTCCTGTGGGGCTCCTGTCAGAAGTTGTAAGAAAGTTGGCAGGATAACAGAATACACAGAAGCCCAGAAGAGACAGGGAATCATGGGAGGGGAGAGGAGATGAGCTGGAGGTCACAAGGAGGCTGCCCGGGGAATCAGGGGCTAGGGGCATCCCCAGCATCCTCCACCCCTGTTCTGTTCAGGTATCTAGCAAGAAACTTTAATAGCAAGAAAGTTGCTGTGGAGGTGGGAAGCAAAGTGGAGCCAGGGAGAGGAGGAGGGAGGGAGGGAGGGGAGAAGGGAAAGATGAGAGAAGGAGGAGGCGGGGATCTTTCTGGTGAGGAGGAGGCTTTTGGTCTTGGTGAAAGACTAGGACACGCGGAGGGAGGGTGTGTGTGGAAAGGAAAGGTCTCTTTTTGCTTGGACATCCCTAGGTCAACCACCATCACCACCTGTGCATGTGAATGTGTGCTCTTGGCTGTGGCGGCCATACCGCAGCCCTGAGGGAGGAGTTCTGAAGGGGGCGGGCGTGAAAAGAGAGCCCTGTCTTGAGGGTCCCACTAAGATGAACCAATGCCAGCACCGGCCTCTGCCTCGACTTCTTGTTTAAAAAGAGCAATACATCCCATTCATTCCATAACACAACTAGTTGCTTATTGTTTGGGCATTTTGTTTCCATCATTCTTTCTTTTGCTTGTCAAGGGGACAAAAACCCAGCCCCGTTTTGTATGCAAAGTTTGTGTTTGCAGGATGACAGTTGCTGAGTCCAACTGGAAATGGGATACGACGTTATCATCTCTCTATAGCAGTCTGTGAAAGAGTGCACCCTCCACCCCTGGAGCAAAGCTGATTGTTTGGCTAATTTGATAAATTTAAAAAATATTTGTCTTTCATATTTTAATTTGATGCTCATGTTACTGCTGAGATGAAATGCTTTTTATTTGTTCGTGAATATTTATTTGTGTTTTCAATTTGAGACATGCCTATGCCAACCCTTC
>CABHPP010125825.1:0-11705 GCA_902168425.1 Peromyscus attwateri | reverse complement strand
GAGAAAAAAAAAAAAAGCAAAAAAAGGAAAAATCTCACCCTGCACCTCACCTCACCATGGAAGTTGTAGTGTGGCCCAGTGAGTCACGCAGCAAACCCTTTATCCATATATCTTTATGTGCAAATGTTCATTGCAAAGAGTCATTGGTCTGGTTTGAGGCCTCTGGTTTCTGCCACACTATCAATGCTGGGTCCTCACTGGGACTCATGGATATCTTGTTACCCTGTGTCACTTCCTCTTAAAACACCCTTGCCTTCCTAGATGGTGTCTCCTCCTTTCCTTTTTGACTATCTACCTGTTCCTTCTTAGACTCCCCATCTTCCCGACCTTGTGTCCCAGAGCAGGAGCCTCTTCTTTGGTGATCTCATTCACCTACCCATGACTCAATCACCAGATAAACACCAGATGTACACCTGCAAATCCCTGGGCTTGAAACATTCAATGACAGTAACATCTCTTCTTGGATTATCTCAGGAATCCCCTATGTAACAGGGTCCAAAATGGACACTGATCCTTCTTGCTTTTCCCTCAGCTTCTTCAGAAAATGTCACCACTATTTTCAAAGCCACTTAAGTTAGAAACCTGAAGATCAATGGGTTTCTTTCTTACCTTGCCTTCCTGCTCATAATCAAATCATATTGTGTATATTTCCAACATACGTCTTGACCCGTCTACTCCTCTACAAACTTCAGTCCAAGTCAATGTCATCTAGCTCATCCTATTTATATCCTTGCACCACTTGGATCTTTGGTCTACATAGCAGACTTGTGTGTGTGTGTGTGTGTGTGTGTGTGTGTTGTATGTGTATATGTTCATGTGTGTACACATATGTGTGCAGGTGCATTTGCACCTGTGTGTAGGTCAGAGGTTAATATTGGGCGTCTTCTTCAGTTTACTCTTGCCCTCACTTTTTGAGACAGAGTCTCTTACCTATCCTTGAGCTCATCCACTTGGTTAGACTGATTGGCCAGTGATCTACCTATATCTGCCTATATCAGGGATCTACCTATATCTGCATCTCCAACACTAGGATGACAGGCGTAAGACCATACCTGGGTCTTTGGATGGGTGTTGGGGATCTGAATGGAAGTCCTCACACTCACACAGCATGACTGAATGCTTGGTTGACTGAGAGATCTCTCCAGACCTTAGACTTTCTAATGTAAAATTCAATGATGGTATTCACCTCCATTGTTTTCCCATAGTGTATAAACTGAACTCCAATGCCGGGCGTTGGTGGTGCACGCCTTTAATCCCAGCACTCGGGAGGCAGAGCCAGGTGGATCTCTGTGAGTTCAAGGCCAGCCTGATCTACAAATTGAGATCCAGGACAGGCGCCAAAACAACACAAAGAAACCCTGTCTTGAAACAAACAAACAAACAAAAAACCCAATAAGTAAATAAATGAATGAATGAATGAATAAATAAATAAATGAATGAATAAGCTGAACTCCAAGCTAGCGTTCATGATCAAGATGGCTTTGTATGTTCTCACTCGAGTCCTCTTCAACCTCGCGCATCTGCCCTCTCCCTTCACAGCGGCCTCTCTTCTCTTCTTTTCTATCACTTTGTCTCACTACTCCAGGGCCTTTGTTCACGCTGTTTCCTCTTGGAAGGTTCTACCCACTTCCTCCTATCTCCTTAGGTTAGCAAGCTCCTTTAAAACTCTTTAAGGAGGCTTTCTGGCCTCTCTCAAAGCACTCCTCCACATTCCGTCCCTGTAACTTAACTGTTCCTTCCATAGCACTTATAGTCGTTTGTAGCTACACACATATCTCTTTCTTACCCGTTATACCATACTGGTCTACTCAAAGATTTCGGGGAGTAGAGAATGCCCTTTTATTCAGCTGCTTATCACAGTACCTAGCACAGTGCTTCCCATCTGACAGGCCAGGAAGAAATGTTTGTTGAATAATAGATAAATAACTTCCCTGTTTGGCTTTTCCTGCATTTTAAATTTTTCTTGATTTTAAACGACTGCATGCATTTTAAATGTACTGCATTTAAATAAATGTTAAGTATATTAGTATTTTGTCTTTCGCTTGGCTTTCTTTGTGATGCTCTTGGCCCACAGATGTGTTCACATTTATATTTTCAAGTCTCTCCTTTTAAAGTAAACTGAGATGCCACGCTTATGCTGAACTCACCCAATGAGGTCATACGTATTCATATGCACTTTCTTCTGTTTTGTACTTTAATATTTCATTTATTTACATTTCAATCTTAAATTCACGTTGGATTTGTTCTATGACCTGTGTTAAGACTTACTTTATCCTGATAATTCTTCTTTAATACTCTTTTCATCAATGGCTTATTTGAAATACCACATTAAACTTAGGACATGTTTGTAAGTATTTGGGTGTATTCTAGCAATTGGAAGACTGTTAGCGTTAGGGGTCTGTTTATTCATGAATTAGTGCCATTCTGTTTTATCATCTGATAAGGCAGATATCCACTGTATACGAAGGTTTCAGTCTTCCCTCTTCCCATTCATGGTTCTTTTCCTTCTAGATACACTTAAAAGAAAAAAAGGGCCCCAGTAGATTTTGAATTGAAATTGCATTTGATTTATATAGTTTAATTTGGGGGAAATTGAAACCTTAACATTATTAAGTCTTCTCTCCCAGGAACATGGTCTATCTTTCCACTTAATTCTTCTTAAATTTATGATTCTCAGTAAAAATGTGTGGTTTTTATAAACACATCCTGTTTCCTTGCAGGTAAACGCAGGAGACAACTGATTCACTGAGTGCTTTGGCATTCACACCTGCTGGCTAGGGGCAGTGTGTTGTGTGTTCCTGTGTAGACTCCATGGTGGTGGGTTGTATCTAACCACAGGAACACACTCAACTTGCTGGCAGGGCAAGCTGGGAATCTGGAGTGATATCCTCAATGGCAGTGGTGTTGAATGAGTGGGATGGTTAATTTTGTGTGCCCAGCTTATTCGGTATTTCTAAGTGTTCCTGTGAGGTTGTTTCCAGGTGAGACCATCACCCGAATCAGTGGAGAGAATAAAACATCTTTCTGTCCTCATGTGGGTGGGCACCAGCCAATCATCTGGGTCCCTGAATAGAACAAAGAAGGGGAAGAGAGGAGATGTTCACCCTTCTTCTTAATTGCATTTGCTGGGTCATCAGTCCTCAACTCTTCCCTGGGACTCACACCCTCAGTCCTCGGGACAGCACCAGCTTTCCTGACTCTCAGGTGTGTAGGGAGTAGATACTGCAATTCCTCAGTTCCATACTGTACAAGCCAACTCCTTATACTAAATTGGGTGGTGTGTGTGCGTGTGCACTGGGCTGGTTCCATTGAGAACTCCAGCTAAAAAGAGTGTGTAAGCATCTGGCTTCATCCCCCCCCCCTTTTGTCAGAATGACTCTGATATCTACTCATAATTCCCAGTAGGGTGGTGCTATATTTAACCCTAGGAAGGCAGCTCGATGCAGCCTCTGCCGACTCCCTTCCCATCCGAATTTCCCATCTTCACTCTTAGACTGGGGTACCTGGAACCACTCTTCAATAAACATCCCTAACACCTTTCTTTGTCTCAGGGTCAGCTTCCAAGGAAACCTAAACCAAGACACGACTCCTTCTTGTGTTTAGTGGATTATAAATGATTATAAACACTGCTTTAAGAACTATAGTTTCTAACTAGATAATAAGAAGTCTATTGCTTTTTTTTTTTAACTCTAGGCCGATATATGTATGTTGTTTGTTTTTGCTATTTTTTGGGGGGCCCGCCACCCAGCTCCCAAATAAATCACACACGGAGGCTTATTCTTAATTATGAATGCCCGGCTTTAGCTTGGCTTAGTTTCTAGCCAGCTTTCCGTATCTTAAATTATCTCATCTATCTTTTGTCTTTGGGGTTTTCCCGTTCTCTTACTTCTGTTAATCTTACTCTTACTCCATGGATTGCTGTGTAGCTGGGTGGCTGGCCCCTGGAGTCCTCCTCCTTCTCTGGCTGCTTCTCTCGCCTTTTTTTTTCTTTTCCCAGATTTCTCCTTCTATTTATTCTCTCTGCCTGCCAGCCCTGCCTATCCTTTTTCCTGCCTTGCTATTGGCCAGTTCTTTATTAGAACATCAGGTGTTTTATAGACAGACACAGTAACACAGCTTCACAGAGTTAAACAAATGCAACATAAACAAAAGTAACACATCTTAAAATAATATTCTACTACATATGTCCATATAAGAACATATTCAAACACAAGTTTTTGACATACAATCATTATGATTCTGTAACTTTCTTACATATATGCTCTTAGGGGCTACAGATTACCATATATGTGTGTGTGTGTGTGTGTGTGTGTGTGTGTGTGTGTGTATACATCCACACAAATATAGACACAGCATCTAGATCTGTGAACACCCCTTATATATGTATACTATACTTCAAGACAATGTTCATAATTTTCAAGGTACTCCTGCCGGATCACCACCACCATGGACATGAGTCATGTGCAAGCCCATCAAGCTGCCAGGGTAACTAGAATGCTGGGCAGGACCAGTTCAAAGGAACAGTGGACGCAGGTGCTCATGGAATTTATAGACTATCAGGCACTCCATCATCCATAACATGAAAGGCCCAGTGTGAGAGGGTGCTGTGCTCCAGCTGTTGGAGTCAGAAAGAGAGGCTTGGAAGTCATACTGAGCTTGCTGCGAGGTGCTAGATAGCCACCAGTTGGCCCAGGCCATGACCTGCAACTGTTTAATAAAGTGTATGTATTGTTTAAAAAATAAGTGGGCTGGAGAGATAGCTTAGCAGCTGAGAGTATTGTTGTTTCTGCAGAGGGCTGAGGTTCAATTCCTACCACCCACATGACAGCTCAGAGCTACCTGGAACTCCAGTACTAGGAGATCCGACACCCTCTTCTGACCTAGGCAGGCACTTGACATGCACATAGACACACATGTAGACGAAACACTCACAGATATAAAATAAAAAGTAAAAAGATAATTTTCACGATATTCTGGCTTCATACAATCGTTATTCCACTCGTGGTTTAGAAACCTCACTTCAATGTCTTTAGAAACCAGCTCCCATACTGAATTCACTTACTACTTCTAATAATATTACAATTGATTCTTTTGGTCTTTCCAAGTAGACAATTACATTAACAGGAAATAATAGGAATTTTGTCTCCTCGTTTTTTTCATACATATGGCTCCTTCTTATTGTATCTACTACAATTTTCAGAACAATATTAAGCATTAGTGGTGAAAGAAATATCATTGTCTAACTTCAGATTTGAGTATAAATAGGATACTTCTGCTTCTTTTTCTATGGGGGCGGTTAGTTTAAGGGAGCACATAAAGCTTATCCCAAACAAAAAAAGAACTTCTTAAATGCAAGATGGCTGAGTCAGGCATGGTGGCCCACGCCTTTGATCCCAGCAGCACTCAGGAGGCAGAGGTAGGCAGATCTTTGAGTTCAAGGCCAGCCTGATCTACAGAGCAAGTTTCAGGACAGCCTGGGCTACACAGAGAAACCCTGTCTTGAGAAAAAAAAATGCAAGATGAAATAAATTTTACTTTTACTTAAACTGAAAGATGTTTGTAAAAAATTAATCTCAATAGAGCTGATTCTCTTATTTTAAAATGAGTTTAATTGTCAAGGTTCTTGAATATATCAGTCTGTTTGCTATCCTCTCCAGCCACTTTATTTTCACTGCCTTCCGGTTCTGTGGATCACATAAAAAAGCACTGCTTCCTTCACTGAGTCTGGGGCTTCAAGATCTGAGAATAGTTGAGCTTGATTAAACCTGTAACATGTAAGACTGATCATTCCAGACTCACATTGGCCAAACTCACACATCCCAAGCAAGCATTTCTGCTCTTATTCCTGGTTCGGACAGTCACACACAGCTATACAGAGGTACACACACTTGGATGTATATTTTTCACATAGATAAACTTCATAAGATCTGACTATGTAAGTCATCTTGGGCTCACTAAGATACCTCAGTATCTACCCCCCACTCATCCTATGCTCACAGTGGCCAGACAGATTTGTGCCCGTGTGTACATCGTGCATGAGGGATAGTGAGATGACTCAGGGAATAAAGGTGCTTGCTGCCAAGTCTGACAACCTGAGCTCAATCACTGGGGCCCAAATGGTGGACAGAGAGAACTGCCTCCCAGAAGTCATCCACACGCATGCTGTGGCATGTGCATGCCTGTATACACACACACACACACACACACACACACACACACACACGTGCACACACACACACACAAAATGAATAAATAAATGCAATAAAAATGTAAAATGTATAAAAAAGACGATTTAGGCATTTTTATAAGCACAAAGTCTGTAGGTGATTTACATGTTGACTAACAGGTATTAGTTGAGTGAATTAGGATCCTTAAAATGGATTGTGTTCCTCTTGGACTTTGTGGAAATGTTCATTTCTGCATCATCTTTTGTTAAGTATAGCTGACTCAGACCTTGCTTTAACTAATCTGGAAAAAAATTTGGAGTAAGGCACACTCAAAGAATCTTCAAATATATTCATGAGGAATTAAACATTTCTGAAGGATAAAAATTACACACAGCATTTTTCAAGTGCAACGGCTCATGTTTATTGTCAATGTGATGGGATTTAGAGTCATCTGGGAGACAAGCTCCTGGCCATGCCTGTGAGAGATCATCTTGACTAGATTAAGTAAGGTAGGATGATCTACCCTAAAAGTGGGTGGCATCATCCCCTGGGCTGGAGTCCTACATAAAAAGGAAAAATCCCGCTGAGCACAAGCATCCACCATTTTCTGCTTCTTGACTGCAGATGCAATGTGATCGGCTGCCTCCTCTAGCTCCTGTCACCCGGCCTTCCCCACCATGATGGACTGTGATCTCAAACTGAGAGACAAAATAACTCCTCTTTCCCTTAGACGCTTTTATTGGGATATTTTATCACAGCAACAGAAAAAGTAACACCCATATCAAGGAATAAGCTCTGCCCTCCACACACTATCAACAGATGGTTGCAGACTCAAGACTGGTGCCATCTGACTCGTACCTTGGCAAAAATATCCCTTGCCTCTTAGTATCTTGCTTGATTAAGGACGGCTGGATTATACAATAAACAAAACAAAAGGCTGGCCAATTAAGTAAAGCAATATTCAAAATGAAATTTGGAGAGTGGTTGTTGGTCATGCTTCTAATGTTTAGAACTATCTGAGATTATGAATTTATATTACATACCTACGTGAAATGTAAAAATGTATTTTGGTATTGATGGAAAATGTGTATCTACCTAGTCTCTGCCTGAGCACTGCTTACTTACACCAGCTCCTAATGCTGCATATAGGCAAGATACTTGCCAAAGTCATTTCCTCTTCTGCCTGGGAACCCACTGTACTACATTTCCGGCTCATGTGGACTACATTACAGTCACATGACCAACAGACAATGAGCAGAAATGGTATGTGTTCCTTTTAGGACTGACTCTAAAAATCTGCCATGCAATTTTCTTCTTCCCCTTACTTCCCAGTAGTTTAAACAGAATAACTTGAGTGAAATCCAGGTTTAAATTCTGAACTACATTGTGAGACAGCTTCCCTGTGATCTGAGAGAGGTAGCGAATTTCTGTTATGTAAGCTCAAGGAGATATGAGGATTATTTGTTACAGCAACTGGTATTTCCTGACTAATATATTCACATCTGTATAACTCTGGTCTAATGTTTGATTTCTCAGTAAATAATACTTGCCTCAGTCTGGGATCAGTGTCTAATCCTGATCATTTGGCTACAGTTAGGACATGGCCACCCAGAGCCCACTCTGGGACACTGGAAGCTAGTCCCAGAGAAAGGTGGTGGGTCATTGTGAGCCAGGAACCACCACAGGAGTGTCTCCTACATGAAGGACATTACACAGGAAGAGGTTAAGACAGCCTGGGCCTCTAAGCCGACTCTTAAGATAGGAGAAAAGGCAGTGTTCCATCAATCTTCCCATTTCTCAGGAGCCCTCGCGCCAAAAGACCAGCTGTAAATCCTAGATAATTAACTCTCAGAGACAATTAACCCTCCCTTGAGAAATGCAGCTGAAATAAAAGCTGAAAGCTCATTCTTATTATGGTGAAACGGGCACCGTTTGAGGGAGCTAAGATGGGCTCTAGCCTGTGATCTTTTTGCTGAGGACAAATCATGAGTGGAAAGGAAGAAGCTCCTGTTTAATAAGTAACAACAGTCCCAGAACACTGGGTCAGGTGAGCAACCATAATGCCAGTTTAACAACTCTGGCTTAATGTCTCAACTCTCTTTTTGAGAGAGTCCTGTTATCTCAGTTGGGTTGGAGACAGGCCTCTTCATGTTTCATATAAGCTGAAGGAACAGAACATTCAGTGCCCTCCTGCCCAAGCTACCACTAGTGTCCCATCAGCCTGTTGGGTAGTGCCACCTAAAGACTGGAATCTCCAGTAAGAGACAAGGATGAGGAGACAGCTTAGGATATATACACCTGGGCCCTGCTCTCCTCTAGGGGCTGAAGTCTGGCAGTATGAGGTCCCCCGAGAGATATCCGGACCAATGTCTCTTGGCGTTTGTTTTCCCCCGAGCCTAGTTCTCACGTCTACCCACTGATTCCATGAACCAATCTCCTAGTAAAGTCCCTTTCTTGTGACATTAGACGTAGGAAATTTTTAACGTTTGCAAGGGGAAACCTTTCTTGTCCTTTGACTCATCTTTCCATTGACAGCCTGGCGAGAGACTATTTGAATTCTTGAAAGTAGTTAACCATATACATTATAAGATCCATATCTTATACAGACGCGATTGCTGCGTGAGGTAACGCTGAGGCGTGATCCTTTAAAAAATATAGTACTACAGAAATCTGTGACCTAAAAGGGTCTGAACCATGGTGGGCAGGCACATTCTAATGCCTCTGTCAGGTGAAGAGGTGTCATAGCACTTGATGTCTCCTGACTAATACATTCAGTGTGGCGCTGGTCGTACAGTGTTGCTCTGGAGTATCTTCCTGGGAGTAGCAAGTTGACTTACTCAGCTCTTAACTTGGGAGTCCTTCCCAGCTAAATTTTGTATACATACTCTTACATATTTTATCTATGAGAAATTATAATTTTTTATGATAATTTTTTTAGTTTTTGAAGTTCTTATTACATCATTTCTCTCCTTGTCTTTCCTTGTTCCAACCCCTCCCATGTATTCCCCCCTGCTCTCTCTCCTCTTAATTGTTGATTATACACACACACACACACACACACACACACATTTGTATATGTATATATCATAAGTACAAGATTTTTCAGTCCATATAACATTATCTGGATGTATATTATCTCAGGGCTCACCACTCGGTAATTGATCACCAATTGCGGGGTGGGGGAGTCCTTTCATGGAGAAGATCATTTCTCCTGCTCTCAGCCTTCCTCAGCTGTTCGTAGTTCTTTGTCTAGCGTTGAGGCCCCTTCCATGTTAACATGTCCATCAGTGTCATTGTTCAGGTCTTGTTCCAGCAGCCGTGTTGATGGGACTTCACGAGTGTAACCTCTCTGACAGTTCTGGGAAACACAATCTCCCAGCAAACTCCCCCAGCCTCTGGCTCTTCTAATCTTTCCATCTCCTCTTCTGCAATGATCCCTGAGCCTTAGGTGCAGGAACTGTGCTGTAGATGTATCAGCTGAGACTGGGCACTACATGACCTCTCTTTCTCTGCATTTTGATTGGTTGTGGTTTTCTGTAATGGTCTGCATCTGTTGCAAAGAGAAGTTTCTTTGATGAGGGGATAAGAAGAACACTTACCTGTGGGATAAATATTTAGAATGTAGTTAGGAATTATGTTGGCTCAATAGTGGTTGTAGGTTCTCATCTAAGACCCATGACTTCATTAGCCCCAGGTAGCTAACTAGTTTACACTGCCAGGCATGGTTTCCCTCTTGCTGAGCAGGCCTTAAGTCCAATTAGAGAGCCATTGGTTACCCCCAAGGTCTGTGCGCCATTACTGCCCCCTGAGGGTTATCATGTGATGCTAGTCATTGTTGTGGTTCCTAGGTGTCATAGCGGAATAGGACTATTAACTGCTTCCCCTCTTGGAAGTTTGCATGGCACTTTCTGGTACCATGAGAGCTACTCATCACAGAGAAGGCTCTCAGATTAGGTCCAGCACAGGTTCTTCTGTTCCTATGTCTGAAGTGCATACTGTCTTCACAAATAGGGATTTCCCTTCCAACTTTTGGAGGCAACTAAGGCTGACAGCAATATCCTAAAATGTTTTGGGAATCTCTTGGACAACCTTGACCAACAACTCAAAATAGGACTTCTCATACCTGGTGTTAGGAATTTTGTTAGATGGTCAATGGCTTTCGGGGAGGAGGGGCGACCATGTCAGCTGTCATCCCTATGTGGAGATTTCATTTAAACTAAACTAAATGTATATATATATATATATATATATATATATATATATATCTCCAGACATGTCTTGTATTTAATTTTATGTAGATAGATAATAATATGACTATGACTTTTTTGGACATCCATATTCTTACTTTACTTGCCTACCTCTTTCTTCTGTATTTACCTCTCCCCCTTCTCTCTAATTACTGCCTCAATTTTTCCCATTTCTCTCTTCAAATTGCCTGTACCCTGCTGTTCCCTTCTATATTGTTCCGCACTCCTGCCACAGTCCCCTTTCCCTGTCCTGATTTCTGCACTTACTCCAGATTATGCACTCTCGTCTGAGGACTTGAGACTAAGAGCCACAGATGAGAAAGAATGTTCGATGTTTGTCTTTCCGGGTCTGAGTTACATGACTCAATACGATCTTTCCTAGTTCCATCCATTGACCCGAAGAGTTCATGATTTCATTTTTCTTTTCAGCTGACTATTCCATTGGGCACACGCCCCACTTTTTCACTATCCATTCTTCAGCTGGAGAACATTTTAGCTGTTACATGTCCTAGCTATCATGAAGAGAATGGCAATGGACACAGCAGAGCAAGTAGCTTGTGTGGTAAGATGTTAAGTCCTTGTGCACATGCTGCATCGTGGTCACTTTGGAATGCATCTCCCTTGGACATGTTTGCATGTCTCTGTGTGGGGTAGGTGTGCATACACGCTCGTAGGTATTCATATGGGCTTGTGGGTGTACGTGCACACGTGTGCAGTGCCTGTGGAAGCCAGAGATCAATGCCAGGCTGTCTAAATTGTTTCTAGAACTTATATTTTTAGATAGGGACTCTCACTGAACCGGGAACTGCAGACGCTCGCCACTGTCCCAACTTTTATAAAGCATGTTTATGGAACCCAAACTCGGGTTCTCCAGCTTGCAGCAGCAAGCCCTTTATCCACTGAGCCAGCCATTTCCCCAGCCCTTCACTGCACGTAGTTTTTTAGTTGGAGTAACCATTTTTATTGTTTTTTGTTGATTGGTAAGAACACTAAAATCTAATAAGATGAGACACACTTTAGCGAAGAACACTAAATACACATTGAAAGCAAAACAGGAAAAACAGATTAGACAAAACAAAAAAGAACACCAGAATAGAAACAGGGAACTTCAAGGCGAAAGAAATGGAACAAATAAACACCAACCAAGTAACCAGAAAATGTAAGAGAAATTCTAGAACGATGTCTCCATTCTAGTTTGTGTAATAGATACTGCCTGTAAGAAAATAAGAAAATAAAACTCATCCGGTGGTGGTGGTGGTGGTGGTGGTGGTGGTGGTGGTGGTGGTGGTGG
>CABHPP010125824.1:0-44388 GCA_902168425.1 Peromyscus attwateri | reverse complement strand
AGGCTTTAATGTCTCCTTCCTTTTCGTTAGCCCCAATCCACACCATCACTTTTCACTACAAGACCTCTGATGTAATCAGCAGCAAATGAAGAATTATAGCCTCATTCTCTTCAGACAGAATCATCATGACTGAAGTCTTGGATATCTTTAAGATAATAATTAGCACAGCCACTAATAAATGCTAGATGATATTGTTAGTGTTCTATGGACATTGTCTCATTTCCCCTTCACTGTTTTTTTGTAGATGAAGGAATAGGCATAGCCAGATTGAGGCATGTGCTCCTAATCATATAGTAGCTAGTAAGAGAAAGAATCAGGAGAGAAACCATATATCCATCTAATGCACAAAACTATTACCAACTGTATTGGATATAATTCTTTAAAATAGTTCATTATTGGCCCCAGTTTGTACAAGGCAATCTGAATTTGTACAAAGAAAACTATTCCATCTTTTCAATATAATAAATTAACAACTGTTTTTATGGATAACTTGCAATAATATGATGAAGTTTATCTTCTCAGTACATTTACACCTCTATAATCTCATTATCAATCATTTTAATTTACCTTTTCTGTGATTAAAACTGTGAAACTTTATATGTGTATTGATTCTATGAATATTCTTAGAATATTCATTATGAATGCATATGCACAGAGAGATTAAACCTGTAGAAATATTAAAAGCTCGTGTTATATTTCTCTTCTCAGTAATAGGGTGAAGAGACTCTCCAGGGATGTTTACTTTTTGTTGAGTACAGAAGATGGAATAAAATACACAGATCACAAATTGATCAAAGAGTTATTTAAATATAAACCAATACAAACTCTGATTCTTGTTAAAACAATTTATAATCCTTCTTTATAATGCTATCTCAGACACATTTGTCCATCAAAAGTGACAAAAGCTTCACATTAAAAGACTCTTGGTCCCCAACTTGCCACATTGAAGAAAAACCACACCCACCAAAGCTGCCCACCTTGAGCAGTTTCCTAGAATGAAGTCAAGAATTATTACTTTTAACTGCTAATGTTGTTATGTCTCTTATTGTACTATAATCATTATCAAATAAAACAATATTGTCAAAATCTCAGGAGAATTTGAATGTTAATAAAGAGACTTGGCAACTGTGTTGTTATGGGAAACCATATTTGTTCATTATACTAAAAATATTTATTAAAGGAAATTGAGTTTTATTAATTAAGCTGTTAACAAAATCAACATTTCTGTAATAATTAAAATAGAAATGTAAATGGAACATTTGTTGATGCTTGTGGTTTAGAACATTTACCAATTACCTACTACTCTAAAATTAAAATCATTATAGTAGGTCAATTGGGAAAATGTACCTTTCCAGCAAGTAACAGGGCCTCTTCAAATATTTCTCTCATAAAATTTGTGTAGTAGAATATTATTTTAAGATGTGTTACTTTTCTTTATGTTGCATTTGTTTAACCTTGTGACTCTGTGTTACTGTGCCTGTGTAAAACTCCTGATGGTCTAATAAAGAACTGGCCAATAGCAAGGCAGGAGAAAGGATAGGCAGGGCTGGCAGGCAGAGAGTATAAATAGGAGAAATCTGGGAAGAGGGATTGGAGAGCTAGGAGCCAGAGAAGGAGAAGGACTGCAAGGGCCAGCCACCCAGCTACACAGAGAGCCACAGAGTAAGAGTAAGTTTTACGGAAGTTAGAGAATGGGAAAAGCCCAGAGGCAAAAGGTAGATGGGATAATTTAAGATAAGGAAAGCTAGCAAGACACAAGCCAAGCTAAGGCTAGACATTTGTAAGTAATAATAAGTTTCTGTGTGTGATTTATTTGGGAGCTGGGTGGCAGGCCCCCCAAAAGAGTGGAAAATAGTAAAAACTCCCAACAACAAATGCGTTATATGTGTTTTACTTAATTTTGAAGATCTATAATTGTTTCTTAAAATTTTGGAGATATTTTTAAATTTTGTAGAATACCAGTCAAATATATCTTTATACATACATATTATATATGTATATATCTTTATATATGTGCTTAAATATATGCATATATACCTAGATCTATAATACTTTCTATGATATTTTAAGATTGTTTATTTGTGTATATGTTTGTGTTGTTTCTGTATTAACATTTTCTAACTATATATATGTACAAAATCATGTTGGTATACAATATATGCATATGACATTGAACAATATAGTCCATTTTCAGCTTGAACGTATTTAGGTTTTGTATACTATGAGACAGAAACCTAATATGTTGCATATTTTTTTAATTATGGTGTTTTTCTTTAACTTTTTTATATTTTAATTACATTGGTGTTTTGCTGTGGGTGTCAGATCCCCCGGAACTGGAATTACAGACAGCTATGAGATGCCATGTGGGTACTGTGAACTGAACCCAGGTCCTCTGGAAGAGCAGTCAGTGCTGTTAGCCACTGAGACATCTCTCCAGCCCCCATAATTTTAATGTATATAAAATACTCTTAAGTTTTTTTTTATTTGTAGACACATCATTTGTTTTCTGTTAGGACACTTTGGAGTTATGAAAATTCTCTGACTCTGTCCTGCAATGCTAGCTATCACACAATGATGATGACATATGAAGTTATTTTACAACAGGTAATAAGAAACACAGCATCTGTCCAGAAGAAGTTAACCAAAGGATTACAAAACTTTATAAAGCTCAATTGAATTTATAAGAATATATGTAGCTTAACAACTGGCAAACTTCAGTATGGGTGATATTTGGTGAATTTCCTAAGAGGTGAAAATCCCCAGTGTGATCTGTATTGTATGCAGTTATCCATTCAATAATCCAGATGCATACCATAAAAACCTAAGGTTAGCATCCATCGTAAACCGATGACTCCAATAATTCCTGGCCATATGTAAGTTATTGAAAATTAGAGAAAACTGGGCTACCCCTTTTCTTCTTTCTATGGGTTGCGACATGAACATTCCAATAACCAAGTTTCAACACTCAGTAATAGACAGCAGTGGAGAAAAAGAGGTATGGTTTAAAGTGGAAGGAATTCTGTGGCGAATGAAGAGGAAATCTGTCCTGTAATGAGAGCAATCATACAATGACTATGACATCAGGGCTTATTTTACAGCATGCAATATTATAGTGTATGTCCAGAAGACAGTAACCAAAAGAGAACAACACTTTAAGAATCTGATAATAGATCAAAGAAAAGAGTCTCAGAAGGATATCAAAGAAATTTTAAGTATTTGGGGCATATACTTCAAATATATTTTTATTCTGGATAATTACATATGTATGTGTGATATTTACTTATGTGTGTCATTTAATATGTACATTGTATTCTAGTATATATAAATTTTTATATATTGTGTGTAATAGTATAATTATATATGTGATATGTGTATATATATTAACATTATATGACATATTTATTTCATACTCAGGATTGGTGACTTTAATTTTTGAAATACCAAGCACTGAGAAAAATAACATAAAATATAACTATATGTATTTAGAAATGAATATAAACAGAGACACATTTCTGTGGTTACAATGGAAGTAAAAAGATGACTGACATGGATGCTTAAAATGATCATGCATGGCCACCAAGATGAGTAAAGGCACTTGCCACAGAGGCTGATGATCCATCCCCAGAATCCATATGGTGAGAGAAGAGAACCAACTCCTATGAGGTGTTCTCTGACCTCAACATAGTTCACATACATTAGCACATACTTATAAATAGCACCCAGACAAATAAATAATTCAATGTAAATGTAAAAGTTTTAATTATTATGTGATAATAATTATAGTCACATTTTCTATCCTTAAGTTTCTTATATTTCTTTATCACCTTTCAGCAAATACATTTTTTTTTTTGGTTTTTCCAGACAGGGTTTCTCTGTGTAGCTTTGTGCCTTTCCTGGAGCTCACTTGGTAGCCCAGGCTGGCCTCGAACTCACAGAGATCCGCCTGCCTCTGCCTCTGCCTCCCGAGTGCTGATATTAAAGGCATGTGCCACCAACGCCTGGCCCAAATACATGTTTTTTTTCACATAATACTTTAATTAAATTTTTGAGAGTTAATAGTTAAGGCATAAGAGTGATGCATATTCACCCCTTTATGTAGCTCCTCCCAGACCCAAGACACACCTCCCCACTCTTTCTAACTTTCGGTATCTCGGTACTTTTTTGGTGTTATATCTATAGATCACAAATTTCAGTTTGTGCTATCTGTATTCTCATGGATGTAGGGGCCACCCACTGCATGTTTGACCTACTATGGACGCCCTTAAAAATACAGACTCTCTTTTCCAAAGAAGCATCAGCTATCAAGAGATCCACAGCAAGGGGTGGGAGCTCATGAGGCTCCCTCTTTCCCAGCAGAAATATTAACTGGATTGATTTTATGCAAGTCTTGTGCATCCCACCACCACTGTTGTAAGTGCATGCATGCTGACATCCTCTCATGTCCAGAAGACACATTTTCCCTCTGATTTTCTCCCAAATTCTGACTCTTACTATCTTACTTCCCATTCCTTTGTAATTGTCCCTGAGCCCTTGGGGATGGGATGGCATTTAGATGTTCCATTTGTGAGTGAGAACTCTGCAGACACTTATTTCCCACTTTGGTCAGTTGTAATTTTCTGTGTTAACCACTGTTCACTGCACAATGCAACTTCTCTGATGAGGTATGAGAACTTCACAATGGATATAGAGAAATGAATTTAGAAGCAGTTTGGTACTATAGATATTTAGAAAATTATTACTTATAGGTTCACCCTAGGTGTCTATGAGTTATCAAACGCTAAGTTCTTATAGTGCCAGGCACGTGTTTCTTCCTGTGGAGCAGGCCTAAAATCCAACCAGAATGCACTCAACTACCCCATAGCATTCATATCACTATTACACCCACGGGCATATTTTGCACAAATACATTTTTTCTAAACTATATGAGTTAAGATCTTATTTTTCTTTTTTTAAATTTAAGTTTTTTTAATTAACATTCATTTCATTTATTTTGCATCCAAACCACAGTTTCTCCTCCTTCCTCTCCTTTTAACCCCCCACCCAACTCCCATCTACCCCCTTCCTATCCACTCTCCCTCCATTTCCATTCAGAAAGGGGGAGGCCTCCCATGGGTTTGAACAAAGCATGACACATCAAGATGAGGTAGGAACCAGCTGCTCCCCCACCATAAAGGCTAGGCAAGGTAATCCAGCATGGGGAACAAGTTCCCAAAAGCCAGAAACTGAAGAATAGATAATGAAAACGTGGTACATTTACACCAAGGAGTATTACTCAGGTGTAAAAAACAATGACATCATGAAATTTACAGGCAAATGGAAGGAACTAGAAAAAAAATCATTCTGAGTGAGGTAACCCAGACCCAGAAAGACAAACATGATATGTACTCACTCATAAGTGGGTATTAGGAGTAAAGTAGAGGGTAACCAACCTACGGTCCACAGCCCCAGAGAGACTAGATAACAGAGAAGGCCCTGAAGGGGAAATAGAAGAGATCTCCTGGGTAAACTGGGGGTATGAGGGGTGGGGAATGGCAAAGGGAAACTTGTGGGAGTAGATTGGCCTGGCTGGGCTCAGGAGTTGAGTTGGGGATAGGAATGAGGAGGAGAGTAAGGAAAGAGACATCTTGATGGGGGGTGGCATTTCAGGGTTAGGAGGAAACCTGGTGCCAGGGAAATCCCCAGAAATCTATAAAAATGACCCCAGCTAAGACTCCTAGCAATAGTAGAGAGGATGCCTGAACTGCCCATCTACTGCTTGTGGGAGTTTGTATTTTTTTGAACTAAATTGTAAACTTTTTTCTTGTAGATTTCTTTCTTATATATTCACTTCAAATATTGGTTTGATTCATCCAAGTTCAAGATAGAGCTTGGATGCTGTTCTTGTAATGTTGTATTTTGTAATGATACTATATTTTTGCATGTTTTAATTAACATTTCTGTATCTCTTGATGTTTGCATTGCTTTAGAGTTTTTATCTGCTACAAATACAGCACTGCTGTAAGCATCCTGTCTATGTCTCCTAGCACATATGTGTGTATTTATTTAGCCTAAACTTTCTTCTGTTAGGAGTTGGAGTCAGTGCACTCTAGAAAAATAGTTTAGAGTTATCTCCTAAAACCAGAATCATCTAACAAACTATAGTCTGCTATAGGGCCCATTCTATCAATTTCTATTTGTCATTAATCCTATTTTTCTAGGTCTAGAATTCATGTTTGGTTTCATTTCCCTAAGTCTGCCATGCTACTTTTTAATGGATTCTAGTTCTCCACTGAAACATTTCAGATTATCTTCCATCCAATTGAACTGAAGAAAGTGTTTACTATTTAGTTTGATAACTGTGATATCTGGTGAGCTACTGAGCGTTTCTGTTGTCTATTATTCCTTTTATGCTACTTTCTTTTTCATGTTGCTTATCATTAACTAGACTCCAGAATATATGTACTAATTAGCTTTCATATACACAGACACATACACACACCAAAAAGCACACTCTGACTCATTGATGAAGATACTTTGAAGCCTAGGATAGAATTATTAAGTCCAAAGGCAGTCTTCAGACTTATTTGCTACTTAAAAGCACAAAGAAGCTTGGGTTATCAGAAATCTAACATTTCTGGTGCTTTTAGATTATTGATATGTGCTATACCCTCTGTCTTTCTTGAATACATCCTATTGTACCTCTCTATATTAGCCATTTATGTCTAAGTACAAATAGCATGACAAGGCATTATCCCTACTGATGATAAAAACTGTACACTCCCATCCTCATAAGGTTACCAAAGCTATAGTATGATCACAGGATACCAAAGTAACCCAAACCCTAAATCCCTTCCAATATCATGGTCACTTTTCTAGAAATCCATTACCTTCTCAATCAAATAATGCTTCTTTTTTTATAAGCCACCTCATATACCTCATATTTTATATGAATTTTTTTCTTCCACAGTTTAGCATTTTCTTTAGTAAAATATTGATTTCTTTACTACTACCTAGTGAATCACTTGGTAGTAGTAAAGTAAAAACTTGGAGGGATATTTATATATTACCTGATATTGTTAAGACATATGACCACAGATGGCAAGAATTGTTATCTACTTTTTCAAGGTATGTTGTCACTATTAATCACCAAGAAAAATAAAGAGGAAGGAATGTGCGCTAAATTCAAAGGTAGACATTGTAGATCTTCAATTTAAACAATTTAAACGTAAATAAAGACTTCACATCAATTTTCATTTAGATAAATTTAGTAAATGGCTCTTTTATCCCTACTTTTGGTATCATCGGTGAACCAAATAAAGGTGTTTGAAAACTAAAATGGGCTTTCATTGGTGCAAAGTAGATAGCCAATATTTTGACACTGAATGAATCCACAAAGTGCCTATACAAAGCATACGGCTTTGGAAGGTTTTCTTCAAATTAGAGATAGTAGCAGGTGAACTGCTTTCCTTCACCTTTTAGAGCTGCCCTCATCAGATTCCTCTTAAGACTTTCACTCAACAGAGAAGACTAGCTCACATCACAGCAAAAGAGACTAGATATTGATGCCATGTACAGACAGATGTTTCTAAAAGCCTAAGTTTCTATATGTTTCTAAAAGCACTTCTAAGCATAATCTACTCCCTTCAGGTCCTACTCATCTTTCTTCAAAGCATTCATTCTCTACTAAAATCTAACACCACCCCCTTCTCTCCTACTATGAAGAGAACATATATATAAGCTTCTTAATTTTGAAGAATTTTTGCATTTATAATTGTTTTCTGTTTTTTTTTTACTAACATAATTCACTTGAATAATTTCTCTCCTGTTATTATGTCTGTTAGTTTATTGTATAAATTCAGGTATTCAAGCCCTTGACAAGTAGAAAGTCATCTCTCCCCTGTAGTAGCATTGCTCTTAAAAATTAAGGATCTATTTAATAGAAAGTTGGAATACTTATGTTTACATTTGTTTAATTTTTGCACAAAGTTTGAGGATTCCAATCTTCAAGCCTGAACAAATATTAGTTTTTATCTACAAAAATAGTAAAGATTTTCAATGGTTCACTAGATATAAAATTTAAATATATGTGGACAATCCACATACAAGGGGGAAAAGAGAAAATGTTTGGAAAGATTAAGAGTCCACTATCCATGCCAATATGAACTTCATTATTGAGAAGAAAATAGGCAATTTGCCTCTTTCTTTCAATGAATTGTATCTGTTTTGATTTTGGTAAAGTTATTGGGCCAGAGAGGTAGAATAAAAAATAGAAATTCTTTTACTTTTATTTTTTTATCATTAAAAAATTTTCTGTTCATTTTACATACCAACCACAGGTGTACCTCTCCTCCCTCCTCCTACCCCCAGCCCTCTCCCCCCCAACCCACCCCCCATTTCCACCTCCTCCAAGGCAAGGACTCCCATGGGGAGTCAGCAGAGCCTGGCACATTCAGTTGACTCCCTCAGAACCAAGGCTGTGCAAGGTGTCCCACCATAGGCACTGGACTCCAAAAAGGCCACTCATGCAGCAAGGATAGATCCTGATCCCACTGCCAGGGGCCCATTAAGCAGGTCAAGCTAAACAACTGTCTTGTCTATGTAGAGGGCCTAGTCCAGTCCCATGGAGGCTCCACAGCTATTGGTCCACAGTTCATGAGTTCCCACTAGTTTGATTTGGCTGTCTCTGTAGGTTTCCCCATCATGATTCTGATGCCCCCCTGCTCACAGAATCCCTCCTCTCTCCCTTTGACTGGATTCCTGGATCTCTGCATCTGTTTCCATCAGTCACTGGATGGAAGCTCTATGATGACAGTTAGGGTATTCACCTATCTGATTACTGGAGTAGGCTAGTTCAGGCATCCTCTCCACTATTTCCAGTAGTCTAAGGTAGGGTCATCCTTGTGGATTCCTGGGAAATTCGCTAGCACATTGTTTCTCCAATTTGTGTACCACCACACTGACTATGCATAATGCTTTAAAATACTTTGTAATTTATTCTATTTTATCAAGCATAAAATAATCTATTTTTTGAGATTACAATAAAATTATATTATTTCACCCTTTCATGCCTGTTTTATAAATTTCTTTTTGTATACTAAAATGTTTGACATGAATATGTATATCATTTTTTCAAGGCCTACCTAAATTTATTGATATTTCACAACTCTACTCAAAAAAAAATAGAAACTCTTGTCCTGAGGCTTATTTAATGTGACCATAGCCAAGCTGATTGTTGCTGAAGGCATAATCATTCCTGATCTTCTGCCATCAGTCTTTTGTATCCATAAGTGTTTAAAGCTACATGTAATCTGTTCAATTAAAGTTCATTTGCATCTAATTTAACCCAGTGAACCTGTCCCTGGTCTAACCATGTAAGATATAATGAAGAACAAGGAGAACAGCACTGTTGCTCTCATGAGCAAGGATTCAAAACAGACTAAGCAGATAAGCAACATATAAGCTGTGTTCAACCAATAAAAAGTGTGTGGAAGGGAAAAGGTCAGAAAGAAGTAAGTGACAGAGGAGGCAGGAAAGAGCTTTGCACTTGGTAGCCTATTGAACTCTTTCCTGGGAGATGCTGTTCTTAGAGAAGGGCTCCATGCTGAGAGTGCATGCCTTACAAACAGTCTCTCAGGCAAATGACATCAGATTCCAGAACATGAAAAGGTTCTACTTGGGGAAGCATATGGGATGAAAGAGAAGAATGATCTAAACAAGATGATATTAGAAAAATGCAGATTTTTATACCGTATTTGGGGGTTCAAATTCTATCCAAACTGGAGTGAGAAGCAACTAGCAGATATGAAGTAAGAGACTGTTATGATCAAATTGAGCATTTTTTCAAAACATCTCTGGCTACTTTATGAGAAATAGTCTTTAGCAGTAGTTAGACTGAAAAAGGGAATGGAGGATTTTGAAGATACCTTTTCAATCAAAAAAATTCCTACATACATATATACTATATTAAAATGTCTACTGCATTTTGTTATTGGATTATCATGCTATGGTTTCTTCCTATTTTTATGAACTACAGAATAACTCTAGCACAAAAATTATTTATTACAGTAAACATAACAGGCCTTTCCATTATTAGTTCAAGCATAAAAATTATATAATATATATGTTACTGTATGTATGTGTGCCCTATAGAAATACCTTACTTTCTATTGTGCTTTATAGATCAGCAGCCAAGAGAACATTGTTATTAAGCATTTTATGTTGTTGTAGATGCTTTCTTCAGTAAAAGGGTGCATTCACATAATGATAATATGATGGTGCACACACTGTCTAAATCATGATGAATGTTCCATAAACTAAAAAGCTTGACCATAAACATTTCTCATACTCTTCTCCTAAATGTATCTAACTTCCATTAAAACAGTTAAGCAGTGATTTGTAATATGAGATGAGAAACATAATGCAATAAAGTACTTTTTAAAATAATGTGATATAAAATCCTATGGCACAAACAATATGATGCAATTCAAAGGACAGTAGCCATAGTGAGGAATCAGTTAATTGCCCAGCAGATCATATATGCACCTACACACAATGTATTTCACATGATGTATTTCAATAGTGATTGAACTGAATTGACATAATGAGTTTCAATTGAAATAACACAAAATAATTTCTCCTATTATAGAAAGCAGTGTTAGACCAGAAACTGATTTTTTTTTTGCTATACACTGTAAAATGGTTCCAAAGACCTGAAATGAAGTGAGATTGAAGCACCTTCTGATCTTAGTGACTATAAAATAGACATATGAGTATTAATGAACATTTATAATGGGACTGTATGTATGAAGACAATGTGTTAGCACCATCTATAATTTAATACACACCATATTTTTAAGTTCCTGATGAACGCTTTATCATAAAGTTGAATTGACTCAAGGGTTAAACCAACAGAAGAGGAGGACGCTCCATTCAAGCTATTGGAGTAAGTTTTCCTTTCTTTCATAGGAACGATCTATTAAGAATTCTCCTTTGACCCATGAACTCTGGACTAGTGGCTGTGGAGCCCCCATGGGACTAGACTAGGCCCTCTGGATATGAGGAATAGTTGTTTAGCACAAACTGTTTGAGGGACATCCGTGCGGGGTGGATCGGAATCCATCCCTGGTGCATGATCAGGCTTTTGGGAGCCTGGTGCCTGTGGTGTGGCACCTTGCGCAGCCTTGGTGTGGCAGGGAGGGGCTTGGACCTGCCTTGGCTCTGTGTGCCAGGCTCTGCTGACTCCTCATGGGAGGGAGAGCTGGGGGGTGGGAGGAGGGAGGAGGTGGGATCTCTGGGTGGTAGGTAGGGTGAGTAGAAGATTTCTTAATAAAAAACATGGAAAAAAAGAAATAATAGAATCAGAAAAGAATAAAGCATGAGAATGTAAAAAAAATTATCCTTTAAAATCTACTAATCTTACACCTATATTTATACCTGATAATCTCCTAACCAAAACTCTTTTAAAAACAAAAATTAGATATACTTTATCCCAGACAGAGAAAGGATTCCATTCAATGCACACCACTGATCAAACTTCTCTTAGAAAACTCTGAAAATTGAAAGTGTGTGAACCATAGTTATTGGATATTGTGAACCCATAATGAACCATCATTTGGCAAGCTATATGTTTTCTGTAATATTTCAAATATTGTAATTCAAAGTGGAAAACAGGTAGCCTGCCTCATTGCCTTGGTATTAGATGATAATCTATTTATTTTTCATTCCCATATGTACTCCATCAAAGATTATAGAGATGTGAAAGTTCAATGAATGGCACACACACACACACACACACATATGTTAAAGATAGCAAATCTATGAAAGTATTAACAAATAAGACTAAAACATTTTGGTTTTTTTTATATAGAACATACTCTTTTTATAAAAGTGTATAAATTGGATTTTTAAAAATGCAAGCACATATTTTCAATATATTAGAGGAGAAAGCTTTTGTAAAACAATACCACTCTGAAAACTAATAGAAAATGAATTTCTTTTAAAAAGTAAATGTTTTGAACTCCTGATCCCACCTACTGTTTACATACCTTTTAAGCACAAGATATTTTAGAAAAAAACTATCAAGAACAATGACAGTGTTTCTAAATCAACACTTCTGTCTATCCCTGCATGAAGGAGTTCATTGCAAAGTTCTTACTTTAAAAATTAATGTTAAACCTATTTTAGAAATTACTTTCTTTAGACTACATTTTAATGACATTAAGTTACTCCCCTATGAAATTTTCTGAAAAGAAAACTTAATTTTCATATTATAAAATTTAGGAAATATGCTTTGTATGTAGTCAATTTTGTCACACACACACACACACACACACACACACACACACACACGGAAAAGATGAATCCATTATCCAAAGGAAATTACTATCATGGAGTTCAAATACATGTATTTAATTTATAGCATGATGCATTGCCTAGCTTTTGTTTGTTTTTAATTTTTTGACCGAGTCAATATTGAACAGTCATAACTCTAGCACGTTATCTAAAGTTGCAGTTCATTTTACACAACGCTATCCCAAATCTCAGTAAAAGAATTTAACTGGATTCTGGTATTTAAAAGGGTGTTAGTTTCATTTTTCCAGATCACGTATGTCAAAATGCAACCTTTTTCTTGTTAATATGGATCATTGTTGAATATGATGTACACATTTTTTTAAATACAAGCTTAGGAAAAAAATCAATTATAGACAATTCTTCATTAACAATGAGTAATAAAATTAACAATGCTTATTCTTTAACATCATAGTCATTATTAGTATATACTGTGTATTTCTAATCAATTTCTCTCAGGCTCAATTTAAGAAACATAACTGTAACCGGTTTTATACAGATACATAATCCACAAGTATAACATGCCTAGCATGATAATGTGAAGCACATTATCAATGGCTTTGGGTAAAACCAAATTATTGGGGAAATGGGCTCGCTGAGGGCTCACTATGGGAGCTGACCTTTAATCCCAGCACTCAGGAGGCAGAGCCAGGCAGATCTCTGTGAGTTCAAGGCCAGACTGGTATATAAAATCTGCTTTGCTAATCTTGCTAAAAAACAATATACATTTGTCAGAATATATTTCTGCTTACTGCCTGACCAAATATGTCATACAAAGAATGGAGAAAGAAAAAAGTATATTAAGGAAGATTTTGTTTTACACTTTAACAAAAATCATTATGTACATCCAAGTGACTCAGAAATAGAGTTAAGATATTCACATATAGTTAGTCATAAGAAGACTGGAGACAGATACATAAGCAGTGGACTTGAAAAGCATTTATATAAGAATGTTAAGCCAACCTATGGAATGCCATGAAATTGTACTAAGCTCCTGTTTTGAGCCCTAACAGGATCAAACCAGAATGGAGTCAGTTCTCTGGAAGTGTGTATCACCAGACCAAAGCTTTGTAGTTTTTCTGAACTTCCAAGGAATGGGTAAGATAAGAGCCAAGTTCCCAAAACAAGCAGTTCTTCTTCCACAAGGAAGTCTCTTGTCTTTTGT
Source organism: Peromyscus attwateri (assembly GCA_902168425.1). Lineage (NCBI taxonomy): Eukaryota > Metazoa > Chordata > Mammalia > Rodentia > Cricetidae > Peromyscus > Peromyscus attwateri. Next base: position 30,896 of record CABHPP010125824.1, on the reverse strand, counting down.
CCTTATAAGGAAGATAAGCCAACTATCCTGCATATCTTCATTCATACTGTGCTAGTTAGTTTCTCAAGCTTAAATAACCATACAAAACCAGAGTTCCTTCCTTCCTTCCTTCCTTCCTTCCTTCCTTCCTTCCTTCCTTCCTTCCTTCCTCCTTTCCTTCTTCCTACCTCCCCAACCCCATCACTCTCTAACAGAGAGAGTGCTGACCCATACATTAGTATCAAAGAAAAGCCAATGCATTCTTTAAGTTAAATTTGTTAAAAGGTCTTTTCGTAAAGAGGAGTAGCATTCAAGGCTCAAGCTGAGCTTTGCTGCAGAGTTCTAATAAAAGCTTCGGAAGACAGAAAGCCCCTGAGGTAAGACTGGAGGAATCACCTTTGAGTCAAGAAGAGGAAAATTACAACAATGATACCAAACACAGAAGAAAACTGGGATTATCAAAAGAAGTCTTAGTGATCAATGCATAAATTTCTCATGGTAATTGAACAGCAGACCCATATAGAAGTGAATATAGAGCAAACACCTATCCAGTTCTCCAGGCACTCTCGAAAGAAGTATGAATCCTTGCAGAAAAAAGGAAATATACAGCTAATAACCCTGTGTGCAAGATGTGCTCTATCAAGAGCCCTGCACTTAATAGTAATTGCAACTTTAATTATCCCCTTTTCTCGGTGCATTGAAATTTTAAACTTCATCTCACAAAGCAGTCATGAGTGCCTAGGTAATCTAATGATAACAAAGTAAGCATAGTATATGGAGTATGAGGGCCTTGGGTTGAAGGGCAACCTGGTTCTGTTCTTTACTAGGTAAACAACATTGGGAAAATGTTTTAGTCATATTTTTCCCTTTCTCTTTCATCAGAAAAAAAAAAGAATACCTAGTTCCAAGAATTGTTATTTCTTGAAGAACAAAAGACATCCTTTTGAAACATTTCACAGAATTTTTTGACACATTGTTTTTATTATGTAGGGCCGTTGATTCAATAATTAGAAAATATGACAAATCTATTAAAATAAAGACTTACCTTCTTTTAGGAGAATTGTTTGTGACATTGAAGTCATCAACATAGGAAATTATTGTTTCTGTTCTCAGTTGCAAAGGGAGAAATGATTCAGTTCATTTGACTGAAAAATGACTAAATAAGATAAAAAAAATTTTTGAAAATCCAGAGGTGTTAAGCATACCATGAGAGCAGACCTACAGCTCAACTAAGAGGGGCTCATGGGGGCTCACAGAAACTAAAGCAACCATGGAGTCTGCATGGGGCTGCACTAGGCCTTCTGCATACATGCTGTGGTTGTTTAGCATGGGGCATTTGTGGGACCCATAACAATGTGAGTGGCGGGGTCTCTGACTTTTTTGTTTGCTCGTGGGACCCTTTTCCTCCTACCAGGTTGCCTAGTCCAGCATAGATATGAGGGCTCATTCCTAGTCTTATTGCATCTTGTTACACCATTTTCGGTTGATAGCACTGGGAAGCTTGCACTTTTCTGAAGGGAAATGGAGGAAAAGTGGATGTGGGAGAGAGGAGAGACAGGAGGAAGGAGGGAAGGGAGGCTGCTGTTGGGGTGTATTGTATGAAAGAAGTATAAAGAAAAAGAAAAAAAATTCCGAGAAGATTGAAAGCACCATCCCAAAGTGGCAACAATGCTAATCCAATAGGACAGTTTCTGTACTTACCTGGTTTTAAGAGCATTTCCAGAGGACCCTGGAAGGTAACAACTGTTCCTCAAAGAGCTGATTAATCGAGGCACATGCCTAGTTCTGACACTAATAGAAAGACACTAAAAGCTATCAAAACCCTGTGCTAATTTAGCACAATTTTAAGAAGGTGGTAGAAACAGTAGTTGCTTCCAAATAAACCAAAACTAGTTGAACCTGAACCTGCTATTTTATTTTTAGCATGGTAAAATTACTACAATTACCATTTAACAAGAAAGAAACTAGCAAGAAATTTAATAACAATGTCTGATGAACTAATGGAAATACATATACATATATACATACATAAATACATATATATAAAATCAAGGTCAGTTTCAGGACCTGATTGTTCAAGTTAATGAAATAAATAAAAACTGATCTTCATTCAAAAATGATAGATTAGACACGTGGGAAATGCTACAATCAGTGATATGTAGTACAGTTTTTGTTATTTTTTATTACAGCTAATATTAATTATATGTGTGTCTATTTGTGGGCACACAGGTACCATGGCACACCTATGGAAGTCAGAGAACAATTTGCAGGACTTGATTTTCTCCTTCCACCACAGAAGTCCTAGGAATTCAACTAAGTCACCAGGCTTGTCTGTAAAGGCTAAGCCATCTTGTGAAGCCTGTAAGATATTTTTAATGCTGTCTTCCATTCAATTAACATATCTAAACTCTTTTTTTAAATCATTAAAAATAGCACATTTTATACTCATAGATTGATGTCATGGCCAGTCATCATCAGAGTCTTCCTCTGGGAGCAGATGGGAGAAGGTGCAGAGACCCACAGCCAGATATTATGCAGAGAGAAATTCTAAACTGAAGGTCTTCATTGTGTCTGTCCCTTCTGAACTTGGGGAACCCTGCGGAAGGAGGAGAGATTGTAGGAGTCAGCGGTGATGGAGGACAGCAGGATAACAAGGTCCACTGAGTCAACTATTCAGGGCCCAGGGGCTCATATGGAAAGACTGAAATGGCAAGCATAGGGCCTACGTGTGTCACGGAAGGTTCTCTCTGTATATGTTATGGCTGTTAGCTTGTTGTTTCAGTGCGACTCTTTAACAGTGGGGGTGAATGTATCTCTAATTCATTTGCCTTCTTTGGAGACTCCTTTCCTCCTATTGGGTTGCCTTGTCCAGCCTCAATATGAGGGTTTACACCATATATTATTTTATCTTGTTTTGTCCTGTTTGGCTGTTGTCTCATAGAGACAGGTTCCTCTGAAGAGGGAAAGGAGGAGGAGTAGATCTATGGAAGAAGGGAGGCGCGGGGGAGGAGTTAGAAGGAGTGAATGGAGGGGAAATTGTGGCTGGGATGTATTATATGAGTTTATTTTCAATTAAAAATAAAATAATAATAGCATATTTATAACATAGAATTATTAATAATCTAAAAGTATGTGACAGCAATAACTAAGCAAATTCTTTGCATAGAAGAAAGTTTGCACAAACTCGTTATATAATAAAGTAAAGAGGAGGAAGGAAAGAGTTCTGATTGATGACAATGAAACTTCAATATAGGTCACTAAGGCACCAATACAGGCATGGTCCATTTTCAGAAGTTTTCATGGCCTTTCATTTGTTTTTCTCAAGATAATCTACAGCTTTCCTGTATTCTGGTTGGACCACAGTTTCTAGATACCTCAGCATCTTGAGATTCTTACCACTATTTATACCACAGATACAGATACTCTTCGCTGGGCTTCCTGAAGTCTTACCTCATGAAGTACTGGTCAGTCTTGAGACAAATGCCCAGAGGAAACCTTCACATAACTTTAGCCAAGCTCTAACAATGAATCTCCTCTTTTCTGACAACCACCCTCCCTTTATTAACTCAATTTTGTCATCTCAAAATGAAATCTTCTTCAGCCTACATTGGCCACATTCAGCAAGGGTTTTGCGTGCACTGGCCCTTATCTGGAAAGTGACTCACAGACAGATCCTGGGAGTCATTGGTTGTCACTTAATTTGCTTCTCCTCCATCAAATATCAGAATTTAATATTGCCTGTTATACTATGTCTTCAAGTGTGTGTTTCATGTATTTTGTCATTTCTACAGTTTTAAAGATGCAAATACAACTATGATTCCAGTCCATGGTTAATAACAATAAATATCAGTTACTACTGATATTCAGCTACTATCATAGCCAGAATTTAAAATTATCTGTAAATTGTTGTTTTACCATTAAATTCATATCATTAAATTGGCAGACCTTTAAGATTTTGGCAACCAAGCCAAATTTTAAATTTTCAAAAAGATGTGAAATTATATATTAATTTCTAATAAAGTTAAAATCCTGGGAAGTGCTATATCTATAAAATATTACTGCAATAACCATAAGCTAGTATTATCTGGGCAAACAAAGATAGATTACAGAGACAGGGGAATTTAAAGGATGTTTCCCAGTCCCTGACTTGTGGAAGTAGAACATTAGCAGTGTTACGTGCTTCAGTAAGAAATGTTAGACACAATAATTGTGTGTAGTTTTGTTCTTGACATTGCTGTATACGGATAAGATGTCTTTCTTCATCAGCCTTCTTGCTACAAAACTAAGTGAAAAACAGAGTCAAGAAGATGTACAGAAGATTCAATACTAAGATGTGAATGTATCAAGCACTTACCTATTGATTTTTTTTAATTTATCTAAAAAGTTTATAACTTACAGCTTTATGGATAGCAGACCATTGATTATAGATTTTCCTTGATTTTCATGTACATGCTGAATCTATGACTTGCTAGAAAGGAGAAAAGCTACTTATGGACTTAAGCATGTGAGAAAGAGTACTTAGATAGAACAGGATAAAGAATACTTTAATCTCAGAACTCCTGAAGCCAGGAACTGTGAAGATGCTTGCTTGTTATCTAAGCTATTATTTGAGTATTTTGTTCTAACAGACTGAGATATTAACATAGTTTACTGCTGACCCCACATTACTTAAATGGACAATTTAATACTTTTCTTGTATTTTTGTAATTTGTGTAAAGTTTCTATGGTCTAAGTGTTTTATCAGTGGCTTTATAATAATTCAGATTCACTCTTACTTTTTAATGTATCTTATATTTAGGACAATGAAGAAAATGTCATTTTCCCCCACCCAAACTAAAACACTGTTCAACCCTCAATTATGGCTATTTATTGTTTATTCAATTTAAATCTACAATTTTAAATAAATTTTTCTACAATATAGGTACAAACTACAATAAAAAAGTACAAGTGAGGAAACGATAAAGATTGCTGAATAGTTCTCTGGTTATAGTGGTTTTAAAGAGAGATGGTTCCCAGAGCCTTCCGCACTTGGAAATTTGGTCCCCAGTTGGGAACTTTTTGGAGGAGATTATAGAATTTTGCAGAGGTAGAACCTTGATGTAGAAGCACATCACTAACCTCTCTCAACTAGTTCTTACTTTGCCTCCTGTGTGTGGATGGAAATGGCTTCTACTGCCCTGCTATGACTTTGCTGTCATGATAGATGCCTATGGACCAGCAAGTAAAAATAAACACTTCAAATTGATTTTGGTCATCATATTATACCGTATCAACAGAGAAGTAATGAATACAGAAATTGGGTACCAGAAATATGCTGCTGTTTGGCGTAAAGAATCTGGCTGTATTGGTTTTTCTAAGAAAAGCAGAAGACTTTGGGACCTTAAAAAAAAAAAAAAAAAAAAAAAAAAAAAAAAGAAAGAAAAAGAAAAATATCCTATCACTTAAGGGACCATTCTAGCAGGAAGCTGACAGACAGGAGTACTGAGAGTAAAGCTGACTATGATGGCCCAGCTCATGAGGTTCCACAAAGGCCAAAAACTATGCTATCAATAGGTCTAGAGACCACTCGTGTTGCATTTTGGCATATTATTATCTGTATTTCACCCATGTCCTGTGAATATATCTGAGGATCAATCTTCATGTAAGGAACAAATTTCCAGGTAGGGAATGTTTCAAGAACAAATAATATTGATTTCCGATTGCTATTTTGTACGTCAATAGTAAAAAAGGGGAAAAGGTGGAGCACAAGTTTAAAAAAAAATTATAGCATGGAGAGGAAAAGAAGACTAGGAAGCTTAACATTGCAGCCAAGTCCTGTGCAGAAGAGAGGCTGTAGCTGTTACTGAGATTATTGCCACCGAAGACAAGCTTCCTTATCTCACTGGAAAGATAATAAACGTGCCAACAGGGCAGACCCCATCCAGCTAAATCTCCAATTTAAAGAGCATCAGGGGTTCCTGTTTCTAGAAATAAGTGCATAGAAGAGCTGACTCAGCTGTGGTTCGATGGGAGCAGGCCCACTCTGTGTTGGCAGCAGAAATTGGCAAGGTAGAACACAGGAGACGAGAGCAGCAGCTCTCACCCTTCCTAATGCTATGATCCTTTAATACAGTTCCTCACGCTGTGGTGACACCCAATCATAAAATTGTTTTCAATGCTACTTGATAAATATAATTTTGCTACTGTTATGAATCAAAATGTAAATATTTTTGGAGTCAGAGATTTGCCCAAGTGGTTGTGTAACACTGAACTAGAAACTAGAGAGAGGTGAGATGAGGGAGTCATGGATTCTTACTTCAATGTTTCTGAAAGTCATTGAATACAGGCACCATATTGTAGCTTGGACTCACCAGAAGAAGGCCCTTAGAGACCACTGAGTGAAGCTGTGAAGCTGAAACCTTGGTTGTGGCCTAAACCCCAAGGTTCTGGAGATGCCACAGCTGTGTGACATCTGCACGCAGAGAGTAGAACAATCCTGAGCGATGTATGCAGCAGGCAGTAAAGCTGGAGGGGTCAAGCTATCTAAACCTTTGACTGAAGCCCCAAATACTTGCCATGGAGCTACAAGATTAGTTACCTTCCTTGTATTTCTTCAATACTTTTTGTATCAGTTATTTCCTCATCATGTCTAGATGCTTCCTTTTTAGAGCAAGAATGTTTATTCTGTGCCATTGTGTGTTGAAAGCATGTAAATTAATTTGGAATTGACATGGAAATAACATTTTTAGAGGGTGTTTTTAGTCTCAAAAGAGACTTCAGATTTTGCCCTTTGAAGAGTGTTAACGAATTAAGTTGCACAAATGCATTTTGCATCATGTCTATGACCCTATGGAGTCCAGGTATGGGATGTGGTGGTTTATTTGAGAAAAAAAAATCCCCCACAGGCTCATACGTTTGAAAACTTGGTCCTCAGTTGGAGGGACAGTTTATGGATGATGTGGAACCTTTAGGTGGTAGAACTTATTGAAAGAAGTACACCACTAGAGGGTGAGGGGGCTTTGAGTGTTTAACACCTTGCCACAGATCCATTTCTGACTTTGCTTCCTGTGTGTGAATGTAAGTGTGATCACTCAGATTTGAGACCCCTTTGTCATGCTATCCTCACCATTTTAGTGTCTAACCCTCTAAAACTGTATGGGAAAATAAATTCTTCTTTCCCTGAACTTCTTTTGGTCATTAGCACAACAGAAAAGAAACAAATACATTGGCATATGCCTCAGTATTAAGATCATAACTAGTATAATCTTAAAAATGCAAATGAGAGTCACACCATGAAGAACTCCAAGAATCAGCGACCTTCTGAGCACTCTAGAGGGTTTATTGAAGTTACCCTTAAGCGACTTTGAATATGATCTCATTATTTACTATTTGACTAAGTATTCATATTTTAGTTTTCATTTTGCTGATGTGACTGTTGACATTTTTGTGTGACTTGCCACACATTTAGAAATTCAGCTCTCAGTAACTCTTAATGCTCAGACTAAGTGAACTTAACATAGATATACTCAAATTCCATGGTATCAGGTGATTAGTTGGCTTTAATGACAACTTGTTCAACTTTTTCTGGGGCTCATTGACTTTCTCCTCATTTGCAGTTATTAGCTAATCCATTCCACATTGGACATACTGATACGCATTGGACATACTGATACCAGCAATATCAATGTTATAATGGTTTTGCACAATATATCAAAAACCAATCATTAGCCTTTCTGTAACATCCATTCAAACAACTCCAGACTGCCATAATATCGGAAGACTCAGACTTTTAGAGGAGATATAGGCAAATGTAACATTTGAAAAGTAGTTGGAAGGATCATATAAGATAATTCTAACTAGGATAATTAATTACTAAATTCCTGAAAATTTGCCATGATCATGGTGTCTCTTCATACAATAGAAACCTAATTAAGACAGTTGGTACGAGGGACTGGAGTATTGCTGTAATAGGCCTGATCATGTTTTTGTTTGGAGGAATGTAGAATTTGAGACTTTGGGTTAGAAAAGGAGTGGGATGGTTTAAGAACAGCTTAATGGGCCATCCTAGTAAGAGCATGGAAGACAGAGGTGCGGAGGGTGATTTGAATAAGAGCCTGGCACAAGAGATTTCAGAGGAGAAAAATATTAATGTGTGGCCTCGAGATTGTTCTTGTGATGTTTTGGCAAAAAAGGGGTGGGGGAGCTGCTTTCTGCCCATGTTAAAAAAAAAAATCTGCCTGAGGTAAAATTGAAGAGCTCTAAATTAACAGCTTTGGTTTGGCAGAGCACATTGCCAAACAATGTAGCATTGACTGTGTTGCTTGGTTGTTAGTGGCCGTTATAATGCAGATCTTTAAGGAAAAGGAGCAAGTTGAGCCAAATACATACATACATATATATGTACGTATATATACATATACATAAATACACACACACATATATATATGTGTGTGTGTATATATATATATATATGTATATATAGTTTGAGAAATAAAGGAGCACCCAGAAAAAAGTTTAAAGAAAAGCCTGATGCTAAATGGAATAAAGGGAGTGGTGACATCAAGGCAAGATCCCACTCAGCTAAGCTTTTGACTTGTGAAAAGCAGTTTAGGTCCAGGCCTGGTGGTACATGCCTTTAATTCCATCATTCAAGACAGAGAGACAAGCAGATCTCTCAGTTCAAGGTCAGCCTGATCTACAGAGCAAATTACAGGATAGCCAAGCATAAACAGTGAAGGAAACCATCAAAACCAGAAAACTGGTAGACATGTAGAACAAGGTGATCTTGTTGCAGCCTCAGCAAGCAGCAGAACTTGGCAGCTTTGGCAATATGGTTCTGGCTTTAGAGTTAGGAATAAAAGAAAGAAGTTTGGCCGGGCGGTCGTGGCACACAAATTTAATCTCAGCACTTGGGAGGCAGAGCCAGGCAGATCTCTATGAGTTTGAGGCCAACCTGGGCTACAGAGTGAGTTTCAGAAAAGGCACAAATCTACACAAAGAATCCCTGTCTCAAAAAAAAAAAAAAAGAAAGAAAAAGAAAAAAGAAAGGGGTTATGGAATCACTTTCACAACTAAGGAAAGCCTCTGAGGCCAGGCCTATATGAGAGGTGTCCCTTTATGGAGGCCCTAAGAGGCCATTGCATGAAGCCATATAGGAGAAGCTAGCCCTCCGTATAGGACCCTGCTTGCTCAACTGCCTATATAACTATATAACAAAGGGCAAATTCTATTAAATTGCTAGTGCTGATGGGATGATGTAAGCCTCTTCCCCAAGATAAGTCTATGATTTGACTCATGCCCACTGAACAAACCAATGGGGAATGTAACAGGCCCCCTGGAACTTAGGACAACAGACAACATGTTAGAGACACCATTTTGACCATAAAACCCAACACATAGGCCCTAACACATGCCAAAACAAAAACTAAGATCTAGTCCACAGTTCCAGAAAAGTCCTCAAGTTAAAATTCTGTAAATTCACTAACCTTGCCTTTTAGCTTCTGTAATTCCATTTCTTGCCAACTAAAGTGTGCCAATCAGGATGTGGATTTTTGTTCAAAAAAAGACAAAGAACTACAAGGCTTGGAGCTACTTAACTCACACAAGTTCTCTATGAAGACACAGACTAGTAATGAAGACTTTCTCTTTGGCTTTAAGAGTGCCTGTGTGGTACTCTCTGGTGGGCTTATCAAATAACACTGTGATGTAGATATGTCCATTGGATTTGGGTTCCCCAAGATGGGTTGATCTCAGCATTATGTCCAGTATGTTTTTCTGTGATGGACTCTATTTGATCTGAAGAAACAATGTAGATTCAGTACTTATATATGACACTCTAAATAAAATAAAAAAAATTTAAAAAGTATGAAGAACCATATAGAAATGAAGATAACCTAGACTGAAAGTCAGCACTGATACTGTTTTCTTTCAGGGTAATGTTGGAAACAGATATGAATAGTCTATTTGCTATGATCGACCTTGAAATTGTAGAGAGGGAGAAAATGCTCCTGTCTTATTGGATGGGGAGTTAATAATAGTTATGCTAGAACATTACAGAGTTGGAAGGGTATGACTTTGGCTTGATGCAGAAAGAAAAGAAATGGAAAAGAATAGAATAGAAAAGAAAAGAAAGACACATATAATATTATGTAATTATAGTGATAGAACCTGGAAGAAAAAAATCAAGGAAAATTTTGAATTCCAGTCCAGCTTGGGCTATATTGCATGACCCTATATCAGAAAGCCAAGGCATGGTAGAAGAATGAAGTGAGGGAGGGAGGGAGGTAAGGAGGAAGGGGGACTTACTGCTAAGTCTTTAGATAATGTGGTCAATTACTTAATTATTTAATATTCTCTTTTGAGTTATTCTTTCCCAAGCTCCTCACAGATAATTGCATTGCACACAGTCTAACCAAAGTAAATTTAATTGGGAAAGCTAACATAATCTGGCAGGGGTAAAGGAATTAAATACACTTTCTAGGGCCAGTGAGGTCATGGATCACTGGCAATGGTAGAAAAGAATCTGCCACTGCCACTTTGCTAGACAAGCATGACTTCTTTATACTTTAAATATTATCTGTATATAAGTGTAGCTACCTCTCTCTTGAAGGCCTCCTGTGTCCCCCCCCATCTCCTAACTGCATTATCTCTTCTTCTGTAATTGTTATTGTTACACACACACATATATATAGCAAATATACATGTAGGATATATTATATATATATATATGTTTCACATATATACATATAAAATATATATTTATATATTATATATTCATTTATTTATATATTATTGAGTCCATTTAGCAATTTAGTATCGCTTATATGTACTATGTCTACACCTGACAACTTGGGATTTGCAGCCTTTGTGCAAGCTCTTCCTAGACCAAACTGATTCTCCCTCTCTCAGCAGCCATTAGCCACTTGTAGGGTCATCATCTAGGGATAGAACTTTGTGAGATTTGTCTCATTCCTATTGGCATGTCAGCTGATGCTGTTTTATCTTACTCTTGTTATGGGCAACCATATTTCTGGGAGCTCAGTAGTGCATTTTCCTTGTCATGTCCAGGGAATATACTCTAGGAGCTGATATCCTAGCTCCCCATCTTTAAAAAGTTTTCTTCCTTTTTCCCATGGCATTTCCTGTGATGGATTGAATTAGAATGCCCCATAGGCTGATGTGTTTGAATGTTAGGTCCGTAGCTAATGGAACTGTTTGGGAAGGAGTTTTGGCCTTGTTGGAGATGTGGCCTTGATGGAAGAGGTGTGCCACAGCAGGCTTACTATCTTTCTCCCTGCCTGTAAATTACTGATCACACATGAATTCTAAGCTACTGCTCCAGACCATGCCTGAATACTTACCTCCATGCTCCCAGCCATTACAGTCATGGACTAACCTCGTGAAACTCTAAGTAAACCCCCAGCTAAGTGTTTTATTTGATAAGGTATGCCTTGGTCATATTTTCTCTTCACAGTAACGGAATGGTAACTATGACCTACCTAACTCTGTGACTCTTTAATACAGTTCCTCATGTTGTGGTGAACCCCAACTGTAATTTTGCTACTGTTATGAATTGTAATGTAAATATCTAATATGAAGGATATCAAACATGTAACTCCTAGGGGGTTGTGACCCATAGGTTGAGAACCATTGAACTAAGGCATTTCCTAAGTATGGGGGTTGCATCTACAAGCACTTATTATCTGCATTGTGACCAGTTGTAGATCTCTGTAATGATCTTTATCTGTTGCAAACAGAGCCTGCTTTGATGGTAATGTGAATTACACTTATCTATGGGTATAAACAGGATTTAAAGGAACTGGAGGAGGTAAAAATATGATCAAGATATATTGCATCAATTTTCTAAATAAATAAAAACAACAAAATTTAGAATGCAGTAAGAAATTATTTTAATTTAGGGAAATAAAAGTTAGAGGTTTTCCTCTAGGGTCTAATGACCTCTCCTGTCATGAGTAGTTAACTGGAACCATCAGACTTTCAAAACAACATTCCATGCAGTCCTCGGTATCCTGACTATAAATTTGCTTTAATTTTAAGTAAGATTATTTCCTTAAAAGATTCATTGTGTGTGCTAACACATACTTTTTCCAAAAATCTTGCTATGTTCTGAATTAATTTCTGAAAAGCGAAACAGCTCCCAACTTCATCCGGCTTAGTGAGTTGTATCAGCAGCTGCAGACCAAAGGGCTCTCATTATCAGCCTAGCTATATAGAAAACCTTGCTGCAAAGAGCTCCTGCTTTTCAGCTGCACCCAATACCTGAAATGATACCAGGCACCATACCATCTCCCTATATGAAAGAGACAATGCGTTTTGCTGTTAATGTCTGTGTTATATCTTATTCTTAAAGGGAGTCTATGAATAGACTAGAACTTCCTGGCAAAGTAAACCCTAAACCAATTAGCTCTTTACCCTCGGATTCTGCATCCAGCAATAAAATAAAGGCTGAAAACAGCTGAACTGCATCAGAATCCTCATAAACCATCAGAGCTATCCATAGAAATTTCAGAGGGGAATAAAAAGAATCCTGTGGGAAGGAAAGGCAATAGCTAGCAATGGATAGAAAACTCCAGGTCTGTGAAACTGGCTGAGGAGGTTTACTGCTAAAATTATCAATTTTTATCCATTAAATGCTACAAAAATCAATAACTAGAAAGATCAAGAATGCTTTAGAGCAGCGCTCTAGCATAGTTTTAAGACCCTCTCAGTCTGCAGCTTTCTCTAACTTCCTCCATGTACAATCATGATGAGTGTGAGCCAGAGCAGCTAAAGCAAGATGAAGGCACAGGCATCCACTAGAGCTAAGGTTTCCTTTGTGCTTTTTATATATCTTCTCACAGTTTGATTTCTTTAAGTCTGTCCAACTGTTTTCAGTCATTGAGCCTCTGGGTGTGGGTTAATTTACATCAAGGTCTAGAGAAGAAACACTTCATAAGATTTCCATGTATAAATGGAAAGACTTCTATGAAATGCACTAGTTAAACTTGGTGATAAATTCCTTTTTAGCAGCCATCTGCTTTAATTCTGTGAAATGCAGTGTGATTCCACTACAGAAAGAAATGAAGTACCAGAGGGGATTTATTTTTTTAATTGGAAAATATAAAAAGTTGACAGGTCTTGAGAAGTTCCATGTAAAAGATCCCTCAATATTTTACAGGAACTGCTTTGCTTGCATTGAAGTACGTGCTGAGTGTGTGTATGAATACATGGAAAAGTATTCATCGATGCCATAGCTAATCTGACATTAATGAATAGTTACTTCCATAATTAGAATTGGAAAGGCTAATTTAGTTCTTATTATCTTGTCACTTGAAAGCAATTAGTGAATATCATACTAAAGATGTTTGAGAACAATTGTAAAGCCTTAGAAAGAATCACAAAGAAACATAACTTATTTTTGTATTTCCAGCACTTGACAAACAGATTGTAAAATGTTTACCTTTATTTGAACATCGTATTATATCATCAAAACATCGCATAGTAATCTATAAAATGTATAATTTTACTTATAGACTTAAAAATTAGTTAAAATGCATGATCGCTCAGGTTAACTAAATTATATCAATTAGAACTACTACACTCCCTTGCTATTTTCTGGTAGAAGTACTCTCCCTATTCTAAGCAATAGGATGTGTGTAGGCAATCTGCAATTGTTTAAACTGCTTACATATACATGCCACACCACCAAACTATATATTAGAATAAAAACATCCTAAGAGACCAGAAAAATCAATTTCAGTTGACTGAAACCATACATTTATTTCTTTGGGGACTTACTCTGCCAATTTCTATTTTATTGTTTATGAGAATCAACTACACATGAGTTAAAAGAACATTAAAGATGTTGACTAAATTTTTCCCTGAACAGCATCATGTATAAATGGCTTCTTGATGTATCATGTATATGAGGGCAATTCTCCAATAAGAAACAATGAAATTATTAATCATTTTTCACATATTTCAAATTAACAGTAAAAGCTAAAGGGCTTTTATTGTGGAACATTATATTATTTTTGTGGGTTTTTTCCCCCTTTGTTCCTTTGGCATCATTAATTCCTTCTGACATGATGCTATAGGCTTCAGTGCAATCATTATTTTCTCATGGCTTAGTCATGAAATAATGTCACAAAGTTAGCTGGCTTTAATTAGTAAATATTCTTCTAACCAGACTTAGTTTATTCCAGCCACCTCATCTTACCATTGCTATTAACAAAGACTCCTTCTTTGACCGAATTTAATTAGGTTACTCTGAGCATTTTCCCTAACTAAGCCTTGAACTTGGCTTGTCTTAAGTTCAACAAAGATTATGGTAAACTGTTAAATATTAGATTAATATACCAAGCATATTTGTATAAATATTAATAGACCACACCCATGATATCAAACAAAGTATTGGAGAAAGTAAAAACTAAGAGCACAGAGAATGTCCATTTCCTTTGGTTGGACTGGAGTTGACTGGAGTCAACTGTTTATTTCTTTCATATCTGACTTTGCTTACTTCTATTTTACTGTTTATAATCGTAAACTAACACAAGCCAAGAAGCAGCTTGGACTAATATTTGACTGCATTATCACCTTTCTTTCCTGGGGACCTCCTGATCAATTTGTCAGAGCCAACAAACTGCCCAAAGTAGAACAGCTCTGTTAACCACTCTGCTCTTGGATTTGATAGCTGCATTTCTGTCTGTCTTAGTCACTTTGAGTTTCATTATCTCCATTAAGATAAGGAAATATCCTGTAATAAACTCTTGTTTTCCATGACAACTGTCACAAAGGTCAACAAGATCCCTACATAATTCCTCTTGTAGTGTCACAATTAACCCCAATAGCTGGTACTGAGTTTTTTATTAATAAGACATTTCAAGATTCATGTTACACTGCTTCAAACTACTTTAAGTCCAAAATCCAGGTAGGCATACCCATGAACTTCCCTTCATCTAATCTGATATCTCCCTGTATTTCATTATTGGCTAAAGATTCATCTCTATACATAAAGTTTGCAACTGTGTCCCAGGGTTGCTGTAACACTATATCCAACACTGGGTAGCTGAGAAAGGATAAAGGTATTTTCTCAGGTCTGACAGCTAAAAATCCATAGCAAAACCCTATTTCCTGTAAGTACTCCAAGAAATAGGCCTTCTTTACCCCTTGATTTGGAGAATTGACTTGGAAGTCATGGTGTGTCTTGTCATTTAGATGTATCAGGACAGAACTCTAGTCACATGATTTTCCCTTTGTCTATGTTTGTTTTTATGACTTAATTTCCCCTTTTTACACCGATAATGTTAGATTAGTATTCACCATAAGAACTTAATTTCATTTTATTATCTTATGAAGATCTGATTTCTCAATCAGCTAACATGCTATGGTGGTAGGGGACTTTTCAGTTAATGGTCATTTGACCCCACTGTTGTTGATCATGACAAAGCATAACACCATGATGACAAGGTCTTAGTAATGCATATCTACTCCTGTCTTAGAGAGACGGTAAAGAGAAATAAATGAGGAGGGGCCAGGATAAATACCTTTCAAAGACGCACCCTCCGTGACCTACTTTTTGTTGCTATCCCACCTTCAGAGTTTCTACAGCATCCCAGTGATACCATCTGCTTATTAATCCATTCCTGGATGTATATGTTGATTAAGTCAAAATCCTCACTGCATGTGGTGGTGCATGCTTTTAATCCCAACACTTGGGAAGCAAAGGCAGGAGAATGTCTGAGATTGATGCCAGCCTGGTCTACAAAGCAAGTTCCAGGACTGCCAGGGTTACATAGAGAGATTGTGCCTCCCCACTCATCACCAAAATTAAGACAAAACAAAACAAGAAAACCTCATGCTATCAACAAAGACTCCAGCTTGTTTGCGTCTATCAGGTGGGGACTGATTCTCCAACAAATCCTTTTGGTGGGGATTCCTCATATCCAAAGCACAATATTGGCCTCTACTTGATACAGTTTTTTCAAATTACACATCTCTTTCACTGTATAACCCATGTTTTCCAAAATGTTTTATTGCTTTGCTCCATCTCTACTAGAATTAATTCTCCTGGACTTAGAGGGAGAAAATGAACATTAGATTCTAAAGAAAACTTGGATTCTTTTATGAAGAAAATTATTGGGAAAGAATACTTTTGTCTTAACAAGGAAGGCTCACCCCACATTTCTCCAGTACTATGCTATGCACAGTATCTGTGGCCATCAGTAGCATAAAAGTCCTTGATATTGTGGTTCACTCCGAAGGCTTTTGTAATTTTGTACCTTTGTAATTTGGACCATTTTGGAGGATAACTAGTGCAACATCATGTCATGTCAATTTATTTAGAAGATCCTAATCATCTCCCCTAGGTTTCACTTCTTAAAAGAGTCTGTTGCTGGTCAGCATTGCCACACCAGGTATTAATCTTCCAGCGTATAGTCTGTTAGGAGACACACTAAAATAATATTCAATACTTAGAAATACTGAAAACACAAGGGCATGTTTTGTCTACTCAAAATCCATTGTTTGAATTCTTTCTTAATCTTTGAAATTTCATCTAAAATTATGTTCCAGCTTCATTTTCATGTATTATGTATAATATGGTGATAAAACTGCTCAATATTTACATGTCTATAATTAAATTTGTTTCAATGAATTGCTAAGCAAAGTAGCTTAGGAATATAGAATTACAAGTTAAGCATTTGTTTTGAAGGTAATTTGATTTTTCCTCCTTTAAGCTGTTTTTGTTTTTAATTGGCATTTTTCCGCAAGTCCTTTAATTTATTGTTCACTGATAGATTGATTTTTGAGACTGGGTGATGCAAGTTTGGCCTCAAACTCCCTGTGTAGCCAAGAACTACCCAGAACTTCCGATTCTCCTCCCTACACTTCTGAGTGTTAGGATAAGAAGCAAACCAGGACAACTAGTTAGTGTGGTGCTGGTGATTAACCCATGGCTTCATTAATCCTGGACAAGCACCCTATCAGTGATCCCTACCCCGTTTATATAACTATTCTTCAATATTCTCAAAGATATCTCAGAGAAGCATCTCAGAGAAGGGATACCAAAATATGTCCTCCTTTAGTGGTGTCACAATCTATACATTAATATATTTTATGAAATGAAGCAGGAAATAATTAAACCTCTTTTAATCTGCCACCCCACTTACAATCTAATCTATTATCAATCTAGAGCAGCTTCAATGTTATTTCCAACTGGCTTCATATCATTTGCTATCTCAGAAACAATCATCCTGACTTTCAAATTCATCTTTATCTGGCTTTTTTTTTATTGGTTTCTAAGCTTCTATCTTAATATCACATGTTTGTTTTAAACTATGTTATTTCAATTTTTATAATACTTTAAATACTTGTGATGTCAATTTGCTAAGATTAGAATCCCTTAGTACATAAGCTTCTGGGCACACATTTGAGTGATTATTCTCTAGAGCTAGAGAGATGGCTCAGCAATTTAGAGTACTTCCCTTGCAGAGAACCTGAACTTTTTTCTAGAAACCATGTCAGGCAGCTTGAATCATTTATAAATCCAGATCCAGAGGATCCAACATCTTTTTCAAGCTTCTGTAGGCATCAGCATATACCCATTCAATTGAACACATGTATACACATAATTAAATATACAAACATTGAAAAATCTTAAATTATTTTGTTTCATGATTGTGCTTGTAGGAGATCAAATCAGTTAGGTTGAGGCAGAAAGGATCACTCTAAAGGGGGGTAGCTCCATTCCTTAGGCTGTATAAAAATATACAAACATATAAATAGTTTTAAAAGATTTATTCTGTAACTGGGTAACAATGTCACTCCTAGGTGCCACAAGCTATCAAATAAAAGTCAAGGTTCAGAAATAGGTTACTTCTTTTGGTGTTCATGGTCATTGGGATTCCATAGACTTACTTTATGAGCTATTGACATTGCTGTTGATGGTAAATGCAACAGATGAAGATAATACATACTTAAGTTATAGAACATGGAGAAATCAAGCTGGTACTGATATGGAAGCTTCATCCTTACTGGCATAGTGTTAGAATGTGCTATGTATGCATGCTAACAAAAGAGAAAAGTAATTATCATATAAGTCAGATGTGTATCCTGTGAACCACAATAATAAAGCCTGGCCTGGATTGATAATTAGCAGCATTCATGCAATAATGGTAGGAATGTGATGGAAAGAACTAACCATTTTTTTATTAGATTTAAGGCCCAATCAATAAGACAAATCTCATGCCTAACGTAGATAATGGGGCCAAGAACTCAAGGCTACATAAGTTAATGATTCTATGAGAGAATCTATTATTATTATTTCTCTCAATGGATATACTATTAAACAAATTCATAGAGACTTATCATTATAAGCATAGATTAGCCCTCATCAGAGAATCTTTTTATTGTACTAGATATTAACACAGGGACTTACGGCTGGTCAATATACAGAAAATAAGAGACTATGCAGTGCTCAGCCTTAAATAGGGAATCTATGTCACACTCCATCTTTCCAAGCCTCAGAGATTATCATAGTAACTTTTATATTGCTGGGACAAAACCTCATGATGAAGGCAACTTATAGAACTTACTAAAGGAGACATTTAAAGCTTCCAGTGAAGGGATTGGGACATCAATCCAGCCACAAAACCTTTGTTCTACAGTCTGTCCTGCCTACGGGATGTGCTAGGGTAATGTAGCATGAATATTAAAGAGTCTTATTAATAAAATCTAACCTGAGGCCAGTTATTGGGGTGAATGCTAGAAGATCAGAGAAGCAGAACAAACCACAGCCACCTCACCTTGCCAATTCCGCAGCTGATCCTGTTTCCTCAGACTGGAAGCTTCTGAGTCCTCATCCAGAATGAATCTCAGTTGAACTGTTGCTCAAAAGTCTAAAAGCTTAACCAACCTAGTTCCTGATTTTCACACCTTATATCTTTCTGCTTTCTGCCCTCACTTCCTGGGATTAAAGGCTCACTTTCTTGGGATTAAAGACGTGTGTCACCATGCCTGGCTGTTTCCAATGTGGCCTTGAACTCATAGAGATCCAGAAGGATTTCTGCCTCTGGAATGCTAGGATTAAAGACGTGTGCTACCACTGCCTATCCTCTATGTTTAATATTGTGGCTGTTCTGTTCTGTGACCCCAGATAAGTTTACTAGCATGCACAATATTTCAGGGAACACAATACCACCACAGGGTAAGGCTGGCACAGAGATTTGTAGGAGTAGCCTACCAATGATTGTTCCAGCCTGAGACCTATTCCACAAGAGTGAGTATACCCCTGAAACTGCCTGGAGCACAAGGACCCAGAGACTGATGATAGAACCAAATATGACTGGCAAAAAAAGAAATCAGTGTAATGATGCCTAATGATATTCTCTAATACTCATAGATTTGTGCCTAGCCTAATTGTCATCAGAGAGGCTTCAGCCAGCAACTGATAGAAACAGATGCAGACATCCACAGCCATTCTGAAAACAAACAAACAAAACTTTGTCTTTTTCCAAAGAGCTATCAATTTCCAATAACTCCTCAGCTATGGGTAGGATGTCTTGATCATCTTCTCCCTCCATCTGGGGATTCCGTTTAACTTGATCTTACCTGCTCACAGTGGGATTGGTTCTTCCACAACAATTAATGATCAGGATAATCCCCCAAAGACTTGCTCACAGGTTAGTTTGTTTTAGGCAATTCTTCAACAGAGGCTTCTCATACCGCTCAATACCAGGCTGTGTCATGTTCGGAGTTAAAGCCAACTAATACAGTATTCTGTATTCTCTCTTAGTTAACACTTTGTGGTTATTAAATCTTTATTTATTCTGAAATTATATATTTTTTATTTCTCTTTGTATTTATATGGCTAGTGGCACACAATATTTTACATGAGGAGTAACCTGATCTATTTATTTTTATATATTTTCTTTTCCATATCAATATTCAAAAATTAGCAAATTAGCAAATTATGGTCTATAGGCTGAAGATTACATAAATGCTTTTTGCTCATTCAAAAGTACAACTATTCACCATAGTGTTTGTTCCCCAGAGTTCATACACTAATTTTCGAGTCTAATGAATTCCCATTGTGCAAGCTAAGGTATCTCTCCTGTAATGTACCCTACTGAGTAGGAGCTAGCATCTGGTCATATATAAATGGTCCAGTGGAAATCACAGTAATGGAATAAAGTCAATAGGATATGTATGTTGTCTATTGACATGAGTAATGAAATCTATTATCTCTCAAACATTAAGTAATTTACAACTTTTAAATAGGGTAAAGTATCAGACACTTAGGAACTCTTGATACACCGAATGCAGTATCATACAATTGAGAAATTATCATTTCTAGTATTAAACCATTTTTGAAGGTTTTTATGTTATTTCTGAAAACTTGGTAAAAGCTTATATACTTTAGCATTAAATACTGTTTTGATTCTGTGTCATGTAGAAGTTAATTTTTTTGCCTCTTAGAATGGTTACAGTCTCCAGTGTAGTGTTAAAGAATGGGGTAGTAGAAAACATTCTATTTTCAGATTTCTAAGGCAATGTGTCTAAAACCTATGCATTATTATTAATATAGTCTCATAACTCTGGTAGATAGACCTCAGTAATCACAAAGATTTTTCTATTTCAATTAAGATATGTTTTCATAATGAAATGGCATTGAAGTTTATCAGAATTTTTATAAATTGCTATTGAAAGAATTATTCATGTCTTCTCCTATAATATGTTATGTATTTTCTAATGTTACATGACCTATATGCTTCAGAGGTCATGATGTGATATCACTTTTGTATATCAATGGATTTGTTTTGTTAATAATTTCTGTATATTATTTCATAAATATTCATGAATATAATTTCCTTGCACATAATTGTTTATTTAGCTACCTCTTGCAGAATAATTATAGCTTCACAGACAAGAACCGTATTTCATTTATTTTTATATCTTTAATACTAAGTAAAACACCTGACACATATATTGTACTAATTAATGTTCCTGAACAGATGTACAATTGAGTAATCATATTTTAACATATAAATGGGCCTGTGGGTAGGTTTTATGTATTCTCAACTTTCAGTGAGATATTTCATACCCATTAATTCTTGGTGTTGACTTCTGTTCTCTATGAAGAAGACTCATAAACAGGATTATTTTGATATTTCATCATCAGCACATTCCTTAAATTCTACCTCTAGAAGCCATTTTGACACTATCAACCAGAATGACTCACTATTTCCTTATGCCTGGACTAAAATAAGTACCTCCTGATTGACTTCCCTACATCCATCAGACACCTAATTCATCTATCATACAGAAATCAAAATTATTTCTCCTTGCCTATGTCCTCCTATTGCATCCAACTAGATTTTGTAGTGACATTTGAAATGCTCACCTTGATTTCTAGGTCATTATACTTCTAACCCTCTTCTTCCACCTCTTCTCACACCTGTGTTTCCTTTTCATCCTCCTTAAAGCTCACCTACTGTTATTGTTTTGTTAAACTGGTGTATTGTCAAAATGCATCAAAATATTTTTGTTTATAATAATAGGTTGCTTTGGTCTCAATCTTCATCAGAGGAACTTCCTCTTGTAGTGGGTAGTAAGTAGTGGGTAGTAGTTAATTCAGTGACTCATAACTGATCAATGTACCTGGTATAAATTAAACAACAAAATATTTCCTTATAGATGGATCATCTATATCAACTCCCCACTACTACCCAAGTTTCTGAAACTTCCAAGAAGGGGAAAAAATAATGTAATAGCTGGTTGGTGGAGAGGATAGCTGTGAAATGCTGATTTTTAAACATGATCTGTTTGTTGCATGCATTAATTCACAGCAGCTATAATTACCTGGACATGACCAAGCCAATCAAAATTTGTGCAAAGATGGGCCTTGAGGCTCCTGAGAACCGTCTCCATTGAGGGAGCTATTGGTGTAGAATGCTGGAGATAGCTGTCACTCCATTGAGTATGTGGCCACAAGTAGATTGTCCATGATCCAGTGGACAGCTGCATCCTCATGCACACATATGAAGTACAAATTGAACTCAGGAGGTTATTGAGGGATGGGTTCCTACGAGTTTGGTTCAGTCTCTTGGGTTTTCTCCATCATAGTCTTGATCCCTCTTGCTCATATAATCCATTTTCCCTCTCTTTGACTGGACTCCCAGAGCTCGGCCTACTGCTTGGCTGTGGATCTCCGCATTTGCTTCCATCAGTTTCTAGATGAAGGCTCTATGATGACAGTTAGGGTATTCACCAATCTGATGACCTAGTAGGCCAATTCAGGTATCCTCTCCACTATTGCTAGTAACCTGCATGGGACCAGACTAGGCCCTCAGCATATGGGAGACAGTTGTGTAGCTTGGTCTGTTTGAGGAGCTCCTGGCAGTGGGATCAGGATCTATTCCTGGTGCATGAGCTGGCTTTTTGGAGCCCATTACCTATGGTGGGACGCCTTGCTCATCCTTGATGCAGCAGGGAGGGGCTTGGTCCTACCTCAACTGAATGTACCAGGCTTCTTGACTCCCCATAGGAGGTCTTACCCTTTCTGAGGAGTGGATGGGGATTGGGTGGGCTGGGGGGAGCAGGAAGAGGGATGAGAGTGAGATCTGTGGTTGGTATGTAAAGTGAATAAAAAATGTCTTTAAATAAATAAAAAAAGAGAGGGATGGTTGGACTGTGGCAAGGGTAGTGGTAGATGAATATGATCAATATACACTGTGTAGATCTAGGAAATTTTCAAAAAATAAATATAGTGTTTACAAAATAATATTTTTAAAATTTGAAGTATTATATTAATTATCTGTAAGTAACATTCAAAAGTTAAAGGAATAAATGAGTAGGTGGAAGCTACAATAACAGACATTGTAAACACTGTGTCCATAGCACATGTGTTAATACAAGAATGCATTCACACAAGGGAAATGTACCGACTGCCTCTCCTTCTGTGCACTCAGTCTTATTACCATCCAGGCATACTTACTAATATCAGGCAGAATTCTAACAGCAGTGTCTTTGAATCAAATACTATGGATTTGGGGAGGAAACCTCAGTTTGAAAAGGAATTAGATGGCTTGACTAAAGATCGACTTATTAGTCTTAAGAAGGGCAGTTGAGTTTGAGGAAAGCATGCTTTTCTCATTCAATCAGTTCCCTGTGTCCTGAAAGATAACGCTATATTGTTAAACTTGAAAATTTAAACTCTTTCACTAAAAATCCCAAGCTTCTATTCCAGAAGCTTATTGAATGCATTGAAAAGAGTTAGTAAGAGAGATAATACTGCATGGCCATGGATGTGACATAGTTTTCTATGTCACAAAAGAAGGGGGAATTGAGGTTATCAACTTGGACAAAAAAAAATGACCTAAAGAAGTTTATTTATTTATTTATTTATTTATTTATTTATTTATTTATTTATTTTGTACATACTGTGTTCCTGCTGATATCCAGGTTTTCTTGCTGATCAGGTTCTCAAATGTGGATGGCGGTATGGTTTGGGCAGTACTTTAAATGTCATTCTAGCTGTGTTGGTCAGCTTCCCATACTGGAATAAAGTACCTAATTTAATCAAGTTAAAAAAAAAAGAAGTTTATTTTGGCTCATGGTTTTCATGGATACCTAAAAAGATTATGGATTTTCAGACCTTTGGCCTTTAATATATCATTGCAGATTTGTGCAGGGAGCTCTTGATTTATAACTAAGAGACAAAGAAAGAGACAAGAAGTGGCCGGTGTTGCAAGAATCCTAAATGGTCTTCAAATAAAAACCCAGAGGCAGATATTGGGGTAAATGCTAAAAGATCAGAGACACAAAGGAACAACCCAATAGAGAAACTCCTCACCATTACCGAATCCTCAGGCCAAATGGAAGGTGAAATCCTATCTCCACAAATCCTCAGACTGAATTCCTCTGGGTCCTCAGCTGAAAAAGCCTAGTTCCTGTCTCCTCACACCTTGTATGCCTTTCTCTGCCCAGCAATATCACTTCCTTGCTAGTGTTGGGATTAATGGCATGTGTGCTTCCCAAATACTGGTAGCAAAGGCATGAGATCTCAAGTACTGGGATTAAAGGTGTGTGCCACCACTGCCTGGCTCTGTATCTCTCCTAGACTGCATCAATCTCATGTAGTCCAGGGTGGCTTTGAACTCACAGGGTTCCAGTCAGATCTCTGCCTCCCAAGTGCTAGGAGTAAAGGTGTGTCCCACCGCTGCCTGGGCTCTATGCTTAATCTAGTGGCTTGTTTTGTCCTCTGATCTTCAAGCAAATTTTATTAGGGTACAACAAAATATCGCCACAGGTCAGGATCCCAACATCCACAAGGATATCTCCATGGCCTCAAGGACCAGATAATTTTATATTTATTTCAATTCTGCATGCATTCTCAGACAATGAGATGTGATGTTGACACATTGGAGTACTGCACGATAAAATTGAACATGCACACACATACAAACAAAGGATATCACAATTTTTTGAGTACTTTATAGTTTGTTGTTGGGATGTAGTCATAGCAGTCCTGGGCCACATGCATCCTGAAGTTGGAAACACCTTTATACTTCTATCAGCCTAACAATGGAGCCACTGTTGAGAGTCAAATCTTTAACACAAAAGCTTTTATAGATATGCAAATTATAGTAAACACAACAAGTTCCCTCCTACCAAAAGTTTTTATAAAATACTGTTTAATCAATATATACCCATTTTCCTTGTCTAGTCCATTATTAACCTTCCTTTCAGAGTTAAATATTCATCTATATGTTAACTGACTCCCTTTAGGCAGGCCCCGGATGTCCACTTCATGAGTGTGATGTAATATGATAGGATAAAATTTTGCAGAATGAAGTTTTCCTTTTCCTATTCTTAACCTGAAGATACTGAACACAGTTTATAATACCCGAGACAGAGTCCACTTTGTCTCTGGCAGCTTTAAAGAGTGAAGGCAGGAAATAATAGAGCTTCTCTGGCAAGTTTAGTGATGTGCAGAGCAGTGTTGTAGACTCCAAAAGGCAACAGTGAGCAAGCAAGTGACACAGAGTAACAGGGTTAGTGGTATTTGAGGCCAAAATCTTCCATAAACTCTAAGTTCCTACATCATTCTTAGGTGATTCCTAATAGCAAGTGTGAAACAAACTGCAAAGAGTCTCAAAATAATTAACTTTTTCAGTGCTGAGAAATCAATCTAGGGACTCATGCATGCTGTGGAAGTGCTTTACCACAAAACCACAGCCCACTGCTACTAGCAATTTAAAGACTGAATGAAAGAGACAAAACATGAATCCTGCATAATTCCATACACATATTGTATTATAGCAAACAATGCTGCAAGATAACTTAATAACATAGTTTACTATAAGGGTTTATAGAGATCAATTTGCCACATAAAGTTATATGTTTATTTAAAATTTAAATTTGTTTATATTTGTGTTTTAATTTAATATGATAAGATCTATAATATAATCACAGATAACATATGCCTGCTAATATGATATACATATTGTAAATATCCTGATAGACAATGCTGAAAATTTTCCAGAGATAAATGGGAGAACTTGTCATTATTCCTAGAAGAATGATTTAAGCAGATAAAAGCTGAGGCTGTGCAAGCATGATAGACTGGGTTCTTAGGTGAAAGCAGTGTTATCAAGAACAAATGATGTTCAGGTGACAGGGAGCCTAAAGGATGTGGGCATATTGGTATCTGGGACTAAAGACAATATGCCTGTACCCTAGCTAGACTAGGTTAACCTGAGTGTGTGTTGCTAAGTGGGTTATAGTAAATGAAGCCTTTATCTAAAGTAAGATTTTTGAGGCTGTATTGCAGAGGAGAAGGGTAAAGAAGAGTTGTGCACCCATGGCGAAAGAGTGACTTCAAGTAGTTCTATACATAAGAGACACTATGTCACTACAAACACACCAGATGTTGTGAGCAAATATTATATCTCATAGTTTATAAAAACCACACGTCTTGGATTGTCTAGGCTGCTATAACAGACATAATAGCTTATAAGGGATAAATATTTCTTTTATTTTAAATACAGTTCTGGTGAATGGAAAGCCTAAGAGCAAGGATGATTTAGGGTCTGATGAGAACCTAACTTCTGACCTATATGCAGTCTACGCAGGTCTTTCTGTGTCCTCCAATGGCAAAGAGGAAACTCTGGTCTGTTTACTCACTTGTCATTCATGAGCACTATCAATCACTTCATGCCCTAAAGAAGTCCCACTTCCAATGCTGTCACAGGGAAGGTTAAGTTTCAATACATTCATTTGGGGGAGATACAACATGAGTAGAATAATTGATAATAGTTTAAAATTATTTGAACTGTTAGTAAAAACAGAGCAAAAATAGAAAACAAAATTTTATAAACAAATAGGAAAATATAATGTGAAACATATCTATTTCAAAATTTATCATTTATTCCTGTTGGAAATTCTGTCTTCCAGTTTTTTAAAAGAGATAATGCATTACTTACTCAAATCAATACTTACCCTACTGTGCTTCCACCTGAGAATTTTTTTCTTTCTCTAACTTAATACCTATTGATCAACTTTTCCCACCCTCCCTCTCCAAGTCTCTGTTATCCACCATTCTGCTCTCAAAACCCATAAAAACTTTTTGGTTTCATGTAAAAGAGACCACATGTTACTTATCTTTTTTCTGTGCAACTTCTTTCATTCAATATCATAATCTCCATCTCCGTATATGTAGTCTCAAATGACAATACCTCTTACAATAAATGGTTTTGTTGAATAATAGTTTAAAATGTGTTACATTTGTTTATGCTGTGAAATATCTTTTTAATGATGCAAAAATATGTTGCATTTGTTTAATTCTGTAAAGCTGTGTTACTTTGCCTGTCTAAAACACTTGACGGATCTAATAAAGAATTAAATGGCCAATACTTAGGCTGGAGAGGTATAGGCGGGGCTGCCAGGCAGAGAGAATAAATAGAAGGGGAAAGAGAAGAGTGAGGAGCAAGAAAAGGAGAAGGAGATAAGAATGCCAGGGGCCAGCCACTCAGCCACACAGCTGGATACAGAATGAGAAGAAAAGAAAAGATATACAAAAATAGAGAAAGGTAAAAGCCCAAATGCAAAAGGTAGATGGGATAATTTAAGAAAAGCTGGCTATAAATAAGCCAAGCTAAGGTCAGGCACTCATAAAAAAGAGTAACTCTCAGTGTATTTATTTGGGAGCTGGGTAGCAGGCCCCCAAAGAGTAAAGACCAAAGAGAAAAAAAAAAAACCAACAGTATGGCATGATAAAATTTTATAATGTATATATGTGTATGTTTTTTATCCATTCATTGACTAATGGATTCTTAGATTCTTTCAATTACATGGCCATTATAAATAGTTCCTCATGATGAAAGGATTGTATGTCTTTTTTTTTCCATACTGATTTCATCTCCTTTGAAGAAGAATAGTTAATGTTTGATAATGTCTTTTTTGCATATCCAACAAAATTAGTGCCAGCTTATACATGATTATTAACTATAACAGACGGGATATTTAACAATCCATTCTTCTCCCAATCTTATCATATATAATACTTACTCAGACTACTTAAAGTGGTGTATACTTGGTCCTAGTATAGTATCAAATCAGCGAGCTAAAAACAAAAACTATCTCAGAATATTAAAGACAGTGACAAATATTTGGGACAATATAGCAGTTACCAAGGAGTTTTTGTTACAGAAATAATTTGCCTTGACATTGTTCCATTAGTGATTGAAAAGATTCAAAGAAAATATGAGTAAGACACTCAAGACCAATGAAAACAGTGTACTGAAAGTAAAGGAAGAATAGGCAATTAGTTTAAAGACAGAGCACTGCAACAAGTAATTACCATACTTCCTATACTTAGTATAGTTTCCTCTGGGCTTATTATTGCAATGTTTCTTGAAATTGAAAGTGCACAGTTCTTACACAGGCAATGACTGTATTTACTCCCAGCAAGCCATAAGCCTGTATCAGAGAACATCTGTTTCCTGAAAGCCATTCTTTTCTTCTCTTCTTTTTTTTTTTTTTTTTTTGTTTTGAGACAATCTTGTATTCCAGGGTGGGCTAAAAGTCACAATGTAGAGCTCAGTATGTCCTTGATCTCCTGATCCTGTACCCTCTACCTCCCTAGTACTGGAATGTTAGGTATGAAGTATTGAAGGTTGCACTGTTAGTTTCATGTATGCTAGTATCTGAAATACAGCTCTATCACCTGAAAACTAATTTTAGTCATGGATAAGTATATTTATTCACTCAAAAGTCTAATGAAATTATCATGTTTATATAATAAAAAATATTAGAAGCTGACTTTCTCCCAAGATATACACATGCTTAAAACACTTTTTAAAAACATATTCATAAATTTTGGAATGGTATATGGTAAGATTTCTCATAAACCATCAAAGGCCCAAAGCAACACTGTAAAGTTACAATGTCTGAAAGATCATTGTATGTATGAATTATTACAAATACAGTTTTATTTTATTTTATTTTGCATACATTGTTTTGTTTGTGCCAAAAATAACTATGTTTTGTAGATCCAATTATGGATAAAATAAATTACTTATATATAAATCCAAAACCACTGACTAGGACTCAATTACTGTTCTGTCTGTCAATTCCTTTGTTTTCTGAATAGTTTCACTACTGAAGATTTGAAGTCACATGTATGGTTCCATGGTAATGCAAAATAAGCTCTTAGGAATTTATTATCGAGCATACCATTTAAATAACCACAAGAAATCCCTTTCAGATGCACATAATATATAAATAATATATCAATCCATTAATAAATGATGCTATATAATAGGAATTTAGTTTTTGTAGTCAAGTTGCATGGGAAAACATTTCATAAGGTCAAAAGAACACACAATGTCTGTGATAGATAGACATTTTAATGAGACAAATATTATGCTTTGATTTCTAGTCCCCTGAATCCACCATCTCACCACCACAGAAAGAGATTCCTGAGGAAATAAGAGGCAATAAAACATGCAGGACATTTTAGTAAGCCAGTCATTACAATCCCCCTGACAGAGGTTTGAGACAATCCTGAAATGAGACAAGAAATAAGACATAAGTGAGTCAGAGTTCATTTGAATGTAAACCAATTTCAAAACACTGCGCTCTCCCCCTACCACCAAGAGAGCCAAATTAAGATTAAATGACCTTCTTTTCTCTTCAGTAACAGAATGAACTTGGGCTGTTTCATCTTCATTGTACTTTTCTTCTGATCTTATTTTAAATATGCAAAAAAAAGAAAATGCACCCCATAGAATGCACAGCTTACTTCTGAGAAGATTGTTTTAATTATTCTTCCATCCTCAAAGAAGAATGAATGCCTGAGAACAGCCAAGAGTGGTAGACCATCTTCTCCCTCTATAGGAAGTAAAAGCTACATTTGGAAAGCATCATTCTGAAAAAAATGCAGTGAGGAACAACCAAAACTGGTGTGTGTGTGTGTGTGTGTGTGTGTGTGTGTGTGTGTGTGTGTATGTGTTTTATAATGTGACATTTTTCCTTTATTTTATTTTACATTCCAACCACAATTTCCCCTCCCTCCTGTCCTCCCATTCTATTCCCCCACCTCCCTTCTACAGGCCCATCAACTCCTACTCTCTCTCCATTCAGATAGGGTTAGGTTTCCCTTGGGAATCCACAAAGCATGGCACATCAAGTTGCAGCAGGACCAAGTTCCCCACCTCTGCATCAAGGCTGAACAAGGCAACCCACCATAGGGAATGGGTTCCAAAGAGCCAGCTCATGCATCAGGGATCTGGGTGACAGTTGTGTAGCTTGGTTGTTGGAGGAATTCAAAATGGTCTTATAATTTAAAAAAAAAAAAGCAGGAACCAGATACTGGTATAAATTCTGAAAGACCAGAGAGACAAAGGAATAAGTCACAGTCATCACCTCTTACCTCACCAACTCCTCAACCTGAAAAAGCCTCTGTCCAAAGGGCGTCCTCAGCTAAAAAGCCTCAGCTGAAAGGGACACTTCTGCCAAAAAGCCTTAGTTCCTGTCTTCTCACACCTTGTACACCTTTCTCTGCCCACCATATCACTTCCTTTTTAGTGCTGGATTAAAGGCCTGTGACTTCCCAAGCAAAGGCCTGAGATCTCAAGTGCTGGGATTAAACAGGTGTGCCACCACTGTCTGGCTCTGTTTCTCTCCTAGACTGAGTCAATCTCAAGTAGTCCCGGTTGGCTTTGAAGTCATAGAGATCCAGACAGACCTTTGCTGTGGGATGTTCTGTATGACAAATATGTTAATAAATAAAGCACTGACTGGCTGGTAGCCAGACAGGAAGTATAGGCGGGACTAACAGAGAGGAAGATTGAGAGAACAGGAAGGTGGAGGAAGGGACTGCCAGCCACCGCCAGGACAAGCAGCATGTAAAGATGTCGGTAAGCCATGAGCCACATGGCAAGGTATAGATTTATAGAAATGGGTTAGTTTAAGATATAAGAACAGTTAGCAAGAAGCCTGCCATGGCCATACAGTTTATAAGTAATATAAGCGTCTGAGTGATTATTTTATACATGGGTTGTGGGACTGCAGGGCTTGGTGGGACCTGGAGAGAAGCTCTCCAGCAACAGACCTCTGCCTCCTGAGTGCTAGAATTAAAAGTGTCCCACCACTGCCTGGCTTCTTTGTTTAATCTAGTACCTTGTTCTGTTCTCTGATCTTCAGGCATATTTTATTAGGGTACACAATAATATCACACTTGGTCTTTTGTGGATGTGTGTTTTGTAAACAGCCCAATGTGTTGGGACACGAGATATCAGCCATCATATTTGATAACATTTGACCCTATGAATGAGACTAATAAAAGATCCCCTAGATCAACTCACTGACCTCTAAGACTCTAGAGAGTCCCCCAAAGACTCTTTATTCACACAAGAGCTAGTCGTTATTGAAAATGA